>JAGYYJ010003117.1:0-188981 GCA_019671005.1 Hibiscus mutabilis
ATTATAGAAAGGAGTTACAACTTACAAGGTTTAAAAATGTTATACAATTACATAGAAATTTAGTACCGATCTTTTCACCAGCCTTAATGGACCATGATCCACATCCTCATCTTCATAACACAATACAATAAAACATGACTTTTGAAATTGCCTTTCATAAAACAAAACTTGATTTTGAGGGCTTATAAAGGCTTAAACTTTACAGAAATCATAACAAAAAGTGCATATGATGAAATCCCTTAACTTTTGCTCAAAAAAAAAAGTAGAACAGATCCCTTTATTTTCTCAACTAAAAGTATATTAATACTCAAGAACTAACTTGGATATATAAAATTGTAGAATGCTAAAAGCACAGTGAATAAACTAATGCTTTGACAGGTTCTCCTTTCAAGTTTTCTGGTGAAAAGCAACACAAAAGTTATTGTCCCTTTTCTTTACCAGCTTGACCACTGGCTAATACTACTGTTTTTCAAGTTTTACAATCAATCATAAAAACCCCACCATTTCATCATAGATCCAATCAATTAAACAGTAACTAACATAATGATTACATTTGAAAGCAAAGTTAAGTAATTTAAATAATATTGTTATTAAAAACCCCACCTTTTTTTCATTATTAGCTAATGGATCAGTGTGCCTTCTGGTGCTGGTAGTGCCAATTCTCCTAGACATGGATCCATCAAATCTATGAGACAATTGGTGCTGATGAAGAGCCATGGACAAAGCTTGCTTATGCAATAACTCTTCTTCTGTAAGCATTTTCCTTTGAGACCTTCCCATTCTCTTGCTTCTCGATCCATTATCTTTTGTGTCTTTCTTTGTCCTGCAAATCAAGCTATTACCCATTGTTCAAAATAACTAAAAAAAGTTGGAATTTTGTTTTAACACATCCCCGGAAGCTTAAGGGGCATTTTTCCGGAAAATGGAAGAAAGTCAAGAAATTTTCCAGGAAAGATAGGTTTTTTAATGAATAAAAAAACACCCTTCACTACATAAAAAAGGATTAGTTGGAAAATGAGAGAATAAGAGAGAGAAAAGGAAGGTAGGTAAACAGAAGTAGGTTATAAAAGCAAAATCAAAATAAACAAATGTGTGGAACAGCTGCATAAATCAAAGAGCCAACTAAATTTAAGTGCTATTTATTGTTTCTGGATACTCTGATATGAGCTTGCCTTGCAACGGTAGAAAATTGTAGACATTTCTTTTCATTAAGATTATCTAAGTTACAGATGTGAGTTAAATAACATGAGTTCATATGAAACATGTTGGAGGGAAAGCATATCACAATCGCCGAGTGTTTTCTTTCGGTTCAATAAACCATTGGCAACGCCATGAAAAGGACTTGTTTCCATCATTTTCAACGAAAAAGAAATCGAATAAAAGAGGTGATGTTGAGTTGTAACTATAAATCCGTGGATCATGCCTCATGCATACGTTTTTCTCGTCCAATAATCAATATTATTTTTATGATTTAGAGTAGTGGGTGTATTCATTCATCTCATTCATGCACGTCAATTTCTTAGTATTATAAGTATAAAACATACTTTAAAAATATATTCTAATAACATATGACAGCTGATGACCTTTTTTCACGGATTTATTTTACTTTTTCTACATATACATTTTAAAATTTGAATACAAAATTCGAAAAAATTAGAATAAAGAAAAAGAAACTGGCAACCGTCCATCGAAACTCTAGCCTAACTTATGTAGCTAAGCCATTTGTGAATTCCTTAATTTGAACAACCCTTAATGCAAGCAACTCCATCACAGTGCGACAGTTGTAAAGAATTTGTATATTTGATAGTTAATAATGTTCTAATTGACCTATATATATAGGCTTATAAATGAATATACAATGATAAGGGAAGTCAAATATTAAATACAAATTAAATATTTAAATACAGGATAAGATAGAGATAGAGATAGGATAAGATAGGATTTGAATGAGATTTGACTAAGAGTTATCTCATGGATTTAAATGAGATAAAAGTTATCTCATCTTATCTTTATCCTTAATACGCCCCGCAAGATAGAGGATCCATCAGAGACTCCAATCTTGGACTGAAAATGGATGAAGAGATTACGACCAAGAGGTTTGGTGAGCGTGTCTGCAATCTGAGCTTTTGAGGGAATGTGTTGAACAAGTAGGAAACCCACAGCAACTAAGTCATGAACAAAGAAGTAATCAAGGGCAAGATGCTTCATACGAGAATAAAAACTGGATTTTTGCAAACATATGTAGCACTAAAATTGTCGCATAAGAGAGATGATGGTTTTGGTAATGCCACGACAATTTCTTGAAGAAGATGTTGGACCCAAAGCACTTCGGCAGTTGCATTTGTCACGGCACGATATTCAGCTTCTGTGAATGAACAAGAAATAGTTTTTTTACGAGTTGACTTCAAAGAAATAATATTAGATTCGAGATAAATAGCATATCCAGTAGTGGATCGACCGTCCGTAGAGGATCCTCCCTAGTCCACATCAGCAAAGGCGGTGAAATGAAGAGAAAATGTCAAACGAAAAAGAATGTCATGGCATAATGTTCTTTTGAGATAACGCAAGATGCGCTTAGCTGATGTCCAATGTGAAAGTGAAGGACCATGCATGTATTGCGACAAACGATTCATGGCAAAAGAAATACCCGGACGAGTAAGTGTGAGATACTGAAGGAGACCAAGTAATCGACGATACCCAGACATATCAAGTGTCGTGGATGGCTCCGGAGGAGGTAGCTTGTCGGAAGAGGACATAGGTGTGGAAATTGCCTTGGCATTTTCCATCTGAAACTGAGTTAAGATGTCAGAGATATATTGCGCCTAAGATAAAAATAACCCAGTAGGAGTAGAAATAGCCTCAATGCCAAGAAAATGGTTGAGCAAGCCCATATCCTTCAAAGCAAACTTTGTAGATAATATGTTGGTGAAATAAACAATAAAATCAATGTTATTACCAATAAGTACAATATTATCCACGTAGACTAAAAAGTATAAAATAACTACATTTGCATTATAGATGAAGAGAGAGACATTAGCCTTTAATTTAGTAAAACCAAAGTGAATGAGAAATTGAGAGAGTTCAACATACCATGCCCTCGAGGCTTGCTTGAGTCCATATAAGGCTTTATGCAACCGAAAAATATGAGATGGGTGAGTAGAATCAACATAACCCGGAGGTTGTTCTAGATAGACTCCCTCACGTAAGGTGCCATTTAAGAAGGCATTATTAATGTCAAGTTGCTTGATGGATCATGAATGATGAAAGGCAAGAGTGAAAATAATACGCATCGTAACATGTTTCATCACAAGACTAAAGGTCTCAAAGTAGTCACGACCAGCTTCTTGAGAGTATCATTTCGCTACCAGTCGAGCCTTATAGCAATCAACAGAGCCATCAGTATACCGTTTCACACGGAATATCCATTTGCACCTTACGATAGATTGTGTAGATCATAGAACAAGATCCCATGTTTTGTTACGTAACAAGACATTAAACTCATAACCCATGGCTTGTCTCCATAGTGGGTCTTTGAGAGCTTGAGTAACAGTCTTTAGCTCTATTGTGGAAGGCAAATGATGACATGTAGTAATAGTAACAAATGAAGGACTAAAGTACCTCAGATTTGGCCGACGAATCCGCTGTTGCGAAGGATCATGTTGTGGCAAGTTAGGGAAGACAACTTGTTGTGGCAAGTCAAAGGCGGCATCTTGCTGTGGCAGATCAACCAAGAGAACTGTTGTGGCAATGGAATCATCAAGTTGCCGTGGCAGGTTACCCAAGGGAACTGGTGTTGCAATAGAATCATCAGGTTGTCGTGGCATATTAGACAATGAAGCATCAGGTTGTCGTGGCATATTAGACAATAAAGCATCAAGTTGATGTGGCATAAGAGGCAATGAAGCATTAGATAGTCGTGGCATAGTAGGCAATAAAACATTAGGTTATCGTGGCATAGTAGGCAATAAAGCATTAGGTTACCGTGGCATAGTAGTCAATGAAGCATCCGGTTGTCGTGTCATAGGGAGGACACGTTGTGTAGTAAAAAGGAAGATATGAGGAACATAACGAACATGGCGAGAGACATAGATTCTGTTAGTGGTCGGCTCCTTGCATTTATAAGCAGATTGCGTCACAGAGTATCTAAGGAAAACACATTCAATGGACCGTGACTCAAGTTTATATGTCGTGTATGGTCTCAGCCAAGGAAAACACAAGCATCCGAATGGTTGAAGCTTATCATAGTTCGGTGCTTGTTGATGAAGGAGAAGGTAAGATGATACATTACCCAATATCGGTGTTGGCATCCGATTAATAAGATAAGGAGCTGCCTAAAAAGCATGAGACCAATACTTTATTGGGATGGATGCAAAGTGAAGTAGAGAGATTCCAGTCTCCACTATGTGACAGTGTTTTCGTTCGATAGTCCCACAGTGAAGTAAAGTGGGAAATACCGCCGAAATTCAAAATGGGCAAGAGCTTAACAAACCCACCTACATTATCAGAGAATATAGACATAATGGTCTGATAAAAGCTTTCAACAAGCCTTTTAAACTGAGGAAATATTGCCGCAACATTAGATTTCTTTTTCATCGGGTATAGCCAGATATACTTGGTAAAATGATCAAGAAACACTACATAGTATGGATATCCATCATAAGACACATGTTTAGTGCTCCAAATATCAGAGTAAAACAATTCAAGAGGACGAGAGCTTGACATAGTATTTTGACCAAATGATAGTTTATAACTCTTATTAATAAGACATGAAGTACAATGATAGTTCGTCAAAGTAGTTGGGTCATAGGATATATTACAAGTGCGTAATATAGAGGCTAAGGCTTTATCAGAGGGATGATCAAACTTGTGATGCAGCTGATGCACGGACAAGCAAGTAACTGGGTTGACTTGAGGGTAAAAGGATCGCAGAGCATAGTAGACACCACCAATTTTATTGCCTCGAAGAAGAAAAATTCTCGTGAGTCGATCCTTAACAAGAAAATAATAGTCAAAGAATTCAACAAACACATGATTAGTTTGACATAATTTAGAAATCGACACTAAATTTGTATTTAACTAAGGAACACACGAGATATTTGTGAAAGAAAGAGGCTTGGTAGCCGTGGGAACAGTGCATCGGCCAATATGAGATATAGTCAGAGAGTTACCATTACCTAGATAAACTGTATCAGGACCATCATACGAGGAGATATCCTAAAGAGACACAATGGTCATTGTGGTGTGATGCGAGACACCACTATCAAACATCTAAGGAGCGGGATCAGATGATGAAAGATCAATAGTAGTATTGACAGCCGGTGAATCAGACGATGGCTGCTGATAAAAATTGTTGTTGTGAAGAAATCGAACAAGCTTACGGCAATCTCGAACAACATGCCCTGGCAAATTACAAAACTTACACACAACATCTTGTCATCTAAAATGACCAGATTGAGGAACATGACTACGGCCACCACCAGAAAACGAATGGCCAGAGCGAACACCCTTTCCTCGAGAATAGTTGGTGGGATAACCGTGATCTGAATTAGCTCACAGTGCAAAATATGTTGTGACAAGAGGTGTAGTGTGGTCAGATTCTTGAAGGAGTCTCTCATGATCAGTTAAGATCTTAGACAACTCAAGCATGGTTGTCGATGTGTTACATATACCAAGGGCAACAACAATTGGACGATAATCATCACCTAATTGATTGACAATAGAAATCAAGAGATCTGCATCGGAGGTAGGACAGTTTGCCAAGGCAAGATCAGAGGTAATATTCTGCATATCTTTCATGTAGTCGGAGATAGACCTGGAACCACGTGGATTGCGAGCCAATTTGGACTTGAGAGCAAGGATGCAACCAGGAGATGCTCGAACATAACTTGTAACTAGAGTATCCCATGCAATTTTAGCGGTGACAACAGATGAAATAAGTGGTTGAACTTGATCATCACAATTGCCAAGAAGAACACTGATAAGAATTTGATTTTGACGATACCGTCGTAGATATTCAGGATTAGCAATTGTTGCCACGGCATCGGTACACTTAAATATGGAAGGTTGTGAACCATCAATATAACCGAGTAGCCCAAAACCAATGAGAGTAACCTCCATTTGGCGACGCCAAACAAGAAAGTTGGCAGACGTAAGTTTGATTGGGAAGTTGGTCGGTGCACTAAGATGCACAAGATCATTGGAAGTAAAAGACGGAGCCATGAAATGAGATCCGGTTTAAAGAAGAGCAGAAAAGAGAATGGGAAATATGAGTAGAGCAATTCTACTTGACTCTGATTACCATATAAAGGATTTATATATTTGATAGTTAATAATGTTTACAATTGACCTATATATATATATAAGCTTACAAATGAATATACAAGGACAAGGGAAATCAAATATTAAATACAAATCAAATATTTAAATACAAGATAAGATTGAGTGGAGATATGATAAGATAGGATTTGAATGAGATTTGGCTAAGAGTTATCTCATGGATTTGAATGAGATAAAAGTTATCTCATCTTGTCTTTATCCTTAATATGTTTTCCTTAGGATCTTGCTTCTATGCAAAGGAGATGAAGATTGAATGGAACTTATATATGCCCAGGGGGAATTTAGGGTTTTGCATTCAACGTCGCAAACTAGCATAAAAGATTATATTGTCAACTAATAATTTCTGCAACGAGTTTTTCTCTCTCTTTTTTTAAACAATTCTTACTTATAAGGAGAGAGATGACATATTTGCTCCTAAGAAATAGAAGGACGTGAGTTGACAGCTTTTAACCACTCACTGTAGAGATTATTGATTTTTCCTCTTGTTTTTAATCATATGCATGAAACAAGAGCTTCTAGATGTAAATGTAGCTTAGATTTAGATTAATTACAGTTGCTTCATTAATTTTCAACACCGGACCGAAATATACAGCCAACAAAGTACACATTATATGAGGTTTCAAAATGTTGTGGATAGATTTATTAATATAGTTTTTTTTTTCATTTCAGGGACGCATTTCAAAGAGCATGATTCTTGACCAAACTAATTTCTTCCTTTTTTTGGTGCTTGGCCAAACTATCATCTCCCGCGCTGCTCTAAGTTAATTAATTTGATGATTCCATGTCATTTTTTACCTCTATTTTTTTTTAAAAAAAAGTCAGTTT
The DNA here is from genome assembly GCA_019671005.1 of Hibiscus mutabilis. Lineage (NCBI taxonomy): Eukaryota > Viridiplantae > Streptophyta > Magnoliopsida > Malvales > Malvaceae > Hibiscus > Hibiscus mutabilis. The sequence goes on from JAGYYJ010003117.1 coordinate 7,162, forward strand.
GTTTTTTAGGGGAATATTGCAAAATATCATGCGAGATAAACCTGACAAAACGATCTTACATTAAGTCAAATAACATATCATGATTCCATATCTAAATCATCATGCAACCGCTGCAACAAACAAGTGGGAGGACGATTAAACTGCAAAACCAGTAAACTTTCATCGTGGCGAGCTTAGTGAACGCATTAGCTACCTTGTTTCTCCCCTGGCGAGTATGTTGCAACCGAACAACCCAACCACGTCATTTCAGTTCATTCAAATACATTCAGTTTTTTTTTTTTTTTTAATTAAACCCGCTAACAGAAAATATGTTTTTATTTCTTTATCATTTTTAATAATTTTATAATTTTTCATTTTACATAAATAAAATAAAATAAGCAATATTAATATTAAAATAAATAAAATAATTGACATCTACTATTCACTTAATCATTAGGGAAACAAAGAATAACATGGTATTTCTCGGTGTTGGACTTATTGTTAATTATTTGACTTAACGTCATAAGAAAATAAGATTCCTATTGAATCAAGCATGAAAATAATGTTATTGTTTTTTTAATCGAATACTTTTATTCAAATCTGCGTTTGTATATCCTTGAAAATTTAACTAGAATGATAATCCGGCTTTGGACAAGATCAAGTTCAACAAGTAGCTTAATGAAACGAAACACTCCCCCATAGTCATATGCAGGCCTATTGGCAAGAACCCAGGCCCACAATTTGGTCAGTCCCTCTGAAATGTGCTCCATCTCGTAAACTTGTTAGGCCCGTTACTTAAAGGAAATAATCATGAATTTTCTTTGACACGAAGGAAATAATGACCCCCTAAAATTTTGAATTTTTTATATAATTTAATTTTTTTTAAAAAAATTTATACATTTTCTATTGAAAATCTATTTTCGCTCCCCTAAAATTTTATAAATTCGCTCCCTTAGTATTCTATAAGTTTGCTCCCTAATATAAAGTTCTGCGTTCCTCCCTTAAAATAATGTTGATTACTGGTGTAACTGAAAACAAATTTAATGCCTTCTAGGTAATAGCATGTTATCACACTAAAGTAAAAAATAGGTATTACTATGTAAAGAATAAATATTATTATATAATTATATTAAAATATTGAAAATATCAGTAAGCGTTTGTTGGGTGCATTGGTAAATTTTATTACACTCTTAAATAGAATATATGAGTTCAAACTTTAAAGAAGAAATTGTTAGAATGACAGTCTCACACTCTAAATATAAACAATAGAACAGACATGTATATTATTAAAGAAATAGAATTCGTGTAATATAAAATGTAGGTGTGATTGAACATTTTCTTAATTAGGGAATGAAAAATTATTTGGGCGAGGTTTAAAATTTAAAGTTTATTCTGATTAAACATTATCTTTCATCAATAAATCTTAAACTTTGTCGACCAGTATCTAATTTTATATTTGCGTGCCTTTCATTTACATTGTGTCACAGACTCACAGTATAACTGTAAATATAACAAAAATAATTAAATGTATCAAAATTGAATGCAATTTTTAACTTGGTTGCAGTTCCCTTAAAACAGTACTCCTCAGTCCTCACCCTCATTCGCCCAAGCCCAAAACCTCTAACCACAATGCTAGACCGAGCCTTCTCCGCCCGCCGCACTCAGCCCCACTCCGTCTTCGACGTCTCCACCTCCTCCGATGTCCCGTCCATCCCCGAATCCCCAAGCTTACTCGCCGACGATTCCAAAACCAAGAAGCCACACTTCTACGTCTTGGCCACCAATTACATTGCTCGCTTGGGACTCATCAAATCTCCGTGTCTCTGCCTCTCACTCTCTCTTCTTTTGAGCGTTTTCTTGCTTTTCTATTTGATGCTCAACTCTCGCTCCTTCGTTTGCCTTTCCTCCTATGACCCGATCTCTCGTGCCAGCTTATTCGGTCTCGATGGGCTCGAATCCAATTTCGGATCCCTCGGCGTTCCTTGGTGTAAGTTTTTCTTTTATGGTTTTTCTTTCCTCAGGGTTCTCTTCTTGATCGGATCTGCAACTTTGTTCCTTTGATTCTATGTTACCTTCATTGCATTAGCTGAATGAGATTCCGTTTCGTTGCTTAATTGTGGTAAATGCACCTGGTTTGCTTAATTTTCCATTTTTAAGCTATGAATTATGATATCACCGTTTTCTTTTGATGATTGGAACCTTAACTGGTGATTAGATCTATTCAATCGTTTGTTTGTTTCTCAAAATTAAAATGTTGAAAGACTGGATATTTTTAGTGTACTATTTGATGTCCGTAGTGAAATATTCACCGGACAGTAGATAAAGAATGCCGGTTGATAATTTGAACTTACTAGGGAACTAATTTTGGAATTGGTTCCCCTCTTGACTAACTTTCCCCAGAAATTTAAAATTAGTACCGGAAACCAATCAACAATCAATTTGAGTTTGCCTACTTGGATCTTAAATCTGTATCGAGTTCAGCAGAAACTGTGAACCGATATTCAACCCTCTTTTTGGAGTGTTGCTGATTATCAAGAACTAATCTTTGATTTTCTTTTGGTCGTGTGTTTATATCGTATACGCTATTTGTTTGTTTCTGGTATTTGTTTTGTTGAATGCCATTCTTCATTTATTAGTTTTACTTCATGCTAAAAACCTGATTTCATGTTAAATTATATAATCTCAACTCCATTGGTTTGTGCCCATTTAATTCGTATCCTCGGCAAAAGGCAGATCGAAACAAGGAAAAACAGTTGAATGGACATCCAAAGACTTACTCAAGGGCTTGGAGGAGTTTGTTCCAATATATGAAACACGTCCAATCAAAAACAACATGTATGGAATGGGTTTTGACCATAGCTTTGGGCTTTGGTTCATTGCCAGATGGCTACAACCAGATTTAATGATTGAGAGTGGTGCGTTCAAGGGACACTCCACTTGGGTTCTGCGGCAAGCAATGCCTGACACACCAATTATCTCAGTCACACCCCGGCATCCTGAGAAGTACTTGAAAAAGGGTCCTGCTTATGTTGACGGAAATTGCACGTACTTTGCTGGAAAAGATTTTGTGGATTTTGGAAGTGTCGATTGGGAGAAGGTGCTGAAGAAGCGTGGAATTTCTGATTTCGGCCATGTTCTTGTTTTCTTCGACGATCATCAAAATGAATTGAAAAGGTACTTAATGCATTCAAGTACTGTTGATCTTCTCCCTTAGCAAGTTCAAAGTTTTAGGTTTCAGTAGAGCTCATTTAAGAATGCTTTTTTGGTCTTGCCTTTTATGATTTTGAGTTTATTGTGTTTATGTTGTTGGAATGCGCTTTAATGAACAGGCTAAAGCAGGCATTGAAAGCTGGCTTTAACCATCTTGTTTTTGAAGACAATTATGATACTGGAACTGGAGATCATTATTCATTGAGGCAGATATGTGACCAGTTCTACATAAGAGGTAGATGCTCTGACACCATTTTTATCTGTTTTTCTTTTATTCCTTTCTCAGTTTCTGATATCCTCACATTTGCTTTGCTCTGGTCCACATTCACTTGTCTTGTGTCTTTCTGTCTGATATTTATATCCTCGAATTCCATGCTTGTGTTCCCTCATCTTGTCATACCTTCAGTAAGATCTCAGTAGGTATACTTAGGTATTCTAATAGTTGGGAACTTAGGATAGCTTACTCTCTCCCTAAATATTTGAGTGGCTTTCCCTTATTTTTGTCCTCTGCTATTGTATAATTTCTCCTCCTAAAATTTGTAATAATTTCTAATTGCCTACTATTTTTTTCATCTTCTCATTGTTTGATTGTTGCATAACCAATTGTGTTGTGAGCTCTAGGATTGCAGTGAATATCACATGTTACCAGACCAGACTAGAAGGGTTGAATGCTGTTACAAGGCCATTATGTCTTGATTGGTTCTTTTTATTTGTTTTTCCTGGAAATTTATAACTACTATAACTCACGCTGGTAAAAACATATATAAAACAGAACCGAGATTAGTTAGACTCCAATAAAGCTAAAATGACGTCTTTGTATATCAGTTCATGAGTTAAAAGACAGATTTTAAAAAATGTTATGATTACACTTTTAAATGTAACAAGATATAATCTTATGGTATTTCTCATATGGCTTTATTCATATTAGTAGCTTGTATTTCTGGAGGTGTCTTAAGGTACTCATTCTTTTAAGGAAGCTCGGTATTTCTCTTCTGTCTTTTATTTCTTCTAAAAACTCTATTTTCAGTTCCTTCACCAAGTGCAATGATAGCTTTTTGCATAATGATATATAAGTATGATATGTCTGAATATTTTCTTTTTGGTTTCTTTTGTTACCTAATTGTGGACTTTGTTCATTCAGGAGGTGGCCATAGCTGCTTTAAGGAAAGTGATGAAGCCCGGATTAGATCGAAAAGAAAGAAATTCTGGGAGAAGGCTGTGGATACAGATGAACTGTGTGGGCCACATGAAGCATGGTGGGGTGTTAGAGGAGAGATGCGGGATAACTTTAACCACAACAATACCCAAATCTCTTATGCCGAACATTTTCAAAATAGCAGGTTTGTTGAGTCAATTCTTGATGTCTATTGGGAGCTACCACCAGCAGCCGGTCCTTCCCTCACTCATCAAACTCGCTATGATCCTGCCCGTGCAGCAACACCTATTCTTGAAGATGGCCGGTATCGCATGTTTCAGCGGCTCGGTTTAGACAGGCTCGAGAGATCTGTATTTAATGGATATACGCAAATGGTGTATCTGCAAATTTCCAAACCAGAATCATGAACCAGGATCAGGAATGTTTCAGCTTCACTAGATGAAACTTGTGTCGATATTTTTCATTTCCCTGTAACATGCTGAGAGTATTTTCTTGTCGACTTGAAAGAAAGAACAAAGAAACCATGACGTCCAGTTCTTAGGATCATAATCTATGATGTCTTTCCAATGTAATTTATTTATGTGATAATCATTCTAGTTCACTATCCACCTTTTTTTTTGTTTTAATATGAACCAGTGTGTTCGGTTGAATAACTTCAGTTCACCATTATTTTTCTGTGGTAATTCAGACTAATTTTTTTTAACATAATTCAGACTGTAAATCTTAATTGTTCACAATTTGGGCTATTCCATTCACCGTATAAATGTTCACAAATTAATTATGAGTTCTAGTGATGAAGGCTTAAAGTCATTAAAATAGTCCGAACTTGCATCATTATGAATTAATGGAAAAATTCGACTTAAATTAATATTATGTTTAATACATAAGTAATATAACATATTTTGCCGATTGATTAAGCTGTTCATCTAGATAGGCACCGATCCAATAATTTGTGTTGACCGAACAATTCATACAAAATATGTCAACAAATTGTTGGTTTAGCAGTAAATTTCATCTAGATTTAAAGTGATTACATATTGTTTAACCTTGTCCTCTCTTAATATATAATGTAATTTGTTAATGTATCAAAAAAAATATAATGTAATTTGCCTAATGTTTATTTGGTGTAATCACGATGCAAAAGCTTACATTGATGGGATTGAGTTGAAGTGGGGTTTTCTCCTCGAACAAAAGCATACTTCACTTATGGAATTCCTACACTTGTCACCCAAACTTTAGATTCATTGCAGCTAATCACTGCCTTTTTCTTACCTTTTCTATTCCTTTGTCCGAGTGGTTACAGCTTAGAACTGTTGGAATGGAGGCCGAGACAGGCGCGCTATTCTTTTTGAAAGAAATAAACAGATGGACAATTGGTAATCAATCCATTTAAACAGTGCTCAAAGTACACAAATTGAGATAAAGATTAAACAAAACAAAGGTAAACCGGACAACCTTAAATAATTGGATACGTCTTCAATGCCATACTTTGTCTATTACAAACCCTTTTTCCCCTTAATTCAACTAAATACATCAAACTTGTAATATCTGAAAACATATATATATATATATATATGTATATACACACATATATATAATTCTTGAGTAAAGTTCTGCATAGAGTTTTGAACACTTGTTCTTTTTTTCAGGTCTTCAAGATGCTGCTGCATTAGTTCTGGTTCTTGCATTTCTCCATAGCCCTTGGAGCTGGAAGGAATCAGAAAATAGAATCAATTAATATCAAAGGAAATAGTAATAAATCTAATCAGAATCTAAAGCTGGATAAAGAATGCTAGACTTATGGTGTATTTTGTTTTAATCAGTAACGAGTACCTAGTCCAATTGCCTCCGAACCTTTCATTATCCGCAGTCTCCTACACGAATCGGTGAACATCCTGAGTAACAAAGATGCCAAGGTACAGGATTAACATAGTGAAAATAAATAAGTGCAAGAGTTCAGACACCATGAACATAGGCCAGCATGGCTGTATTGTGCACTGATGCATTGCAACGTCAAATTACATAAACAGATGAACAGAGAGTGCTTATGTAGGTGGAGAAGGACTTACTCCCACGGAACGTCTCCGACGAGCATCCAGTCACCGTCCTTGTCTTCATAAGTCAGCACATACTCGGATCCATGGAGAAGATCCATCAAACGACTCTCGCTGAGACCGTCTCGCGCAGGAAGCCCATTGGAATTGCACTGCCCTGAATCACAGCCATCCATACACATAAATCAACAAACACTTGATCTAGAAATCATAGTATGCTTAAATACTTCAAAACAAAATTAGCTCATCCTCTTCTAAAGAGTGATCTCTTGGTTGCAACTCTTCAAAATGTCACCGAGCTTATACGCACATAACAAATCTCAGATAATAAGATAAATTATATCATAGAACTAGCATGAAAAATCAGTTCTTTGAGAGTTCAGAAAAAGGACAACTTTTCGAAAAGAGTGATCTTAATGCATTTATCACAAAAAAGAAGGAATTGGTATACCAATAGTAAAACAGCTGAACATCTTCTCCAGAGCTGATGAGAATTCCATATAGTTATTGTAGGTCTTGAGGTCAACCTTCCTCAGGTACGGTGCTCCATCCATGCTCACTTTTACATAGAGACAACCAGCACCTTCATCACTGTTCTTTGCCAAATTAGAGGCCATGCTGTTCTTCCTGAATGATCTGATAGGTGGCCATCCCACTACCTGTGCCCTGTTACAGACAAAAACATAGTTTCTTCTCAATAATTGATGCAAAAATTATAAAACAAACAGCCAATGCAGGTTTGAAGACAAGCATACTTAGAAGCAGGGGCACTAGCATGCTCATTTACAGGAGGAACAAGATTGTTCTTATCTTGAACTGGTTTTGGAGACTGGGGAACACCGGCAACCTCTTTCATTACAGACACGGATGTTTTTGCTTGCTGGGAATTGGTTTTAGTGTCCAAACCACCTCTAGGAGAGGCCAAGACAGCACCTTTAGCCAACTCAACATCAGATTTACAGTTCATGGCGAAAATCCATTTCCCATTAGACCCATCAATAGCATCTGAGAAACCCCGCTTAGCTCCGGACACCAAGTTCTTCAAAGGGCTACTACTAGCAAAGCCGTTACTTTTACTATCATTAGTTTCCAAATCTTTACCAAAAAGAGAGAGTTTTCTCTCGGGAGACTGAGAACCTGGTAAGCCAAGCCTCAGCTCCGTTTCTTTGAGATTCAGACAAGTGTTATTGGCGGTTTTGCTGGTTTTGTCTTCAATGGAGGGAATTGCAGAGGATGATAAAGAAGAAGAGATCTTCTCAGAGCTTCTTTCCATTGGAGAAGTCTCTGCTAAGCCTATGTAATCATGTTCCAAAGGTGTAGACATCAAAGTATGAAATTCTTATCAACTTCTTTTCTTGAGATACATACAACAAACTAAAATGAAGAACACGAAAGGTAATGTAAAGAAGGAAGACAGAGAGAGAAGCGGTCTGGTTAGGCTATTGGGGAGAGCTGGCTTTTGATGAAGCATAAAAAAGAAGCTTCTTTGGCCTTTCTATAGGTGCGTAATTAGGCTACCATTATTGGACGGAAATCCTTTGCCCCCAAACTATATTTTTTTAGTGTCCCTACATAAAAAATGTAAGTTTAAAGTTAGAGATCATTGTTAGGATTTAAAAAATTAAGAATAAGATATATTTTTTAGGGTGTAGAATTAAAGTTAAAGTTTAAAATTTAATTTTTAGTGTTTTTTAATATAAAATATAAAAAAGGGCATCATTAGAGAGCATAAATTTTTTGTTCACCATTATTATCCTACAATTTGTGAATTTTATTACTTTTTCATGTATTTTGCTTTATCGTATTTGAAGAAATAATAATACTTTTATATAAAATATTTTATATTTATATAAATTTTATATTATAAAATATATTTATTTAATATTTTATTTACATTATTCACATCAAGTATTTATCTTATAGTTTATGATGTATTTTAATAACTTTTATTGTGTATTGTTTAGATCATTTTAGCAAAATGTGAATAATATTAAGGGAAATTTGCTAAGCCTTATGTTATACTTATACCTCTAAAATACGTCTACAATATAATTAAACTGAACGTTTATATTCAGAATTGTTAAAGATATTCAATAATTTTTGATATATATAAAAAGGTTTTTCTTGATTCATCGACAAGACATTGTAATGAAAAAACAATTTTGTGGCTTTTCACAAGTCATGGCTGTAAATGAGATTATTTTGGTTCACTACCAAATATATATACTTGGCGAGAAATAAAAGATGTAATATTTTTTTAACAATTCCTACTTAAAGAGGAAGGGAATGGAAAATTTGCTCTTATTTGGTCTAGAACTTACAATTTAGGGCGAGATGAAGTATCAACTTAGAGCTTTTAGCATCTTACTCTAGAGGTTGTTAATAAGATATAATATTCTTAATCAGCATAAAATTATAGTTGGTAAAAAAAACAGTGATGAAATTCAACATTATTTATTAGTAGAGTCATTTAAAAAATAAATAAATTTAGAGATATCCACCGATTAATCGAGTGGTCAAGTTGTTCATGTTGCACCACCTTGTATAAATTCGAATATTGACATTAGTTTTGAAAATATAATATATTTATACTTAACAAAAAAAATCAAATTTAGGAGGCAACAATAAATTATATAATATATCTTAAAAGGGTTAAAAAATACAATTTTATTATTGCTTAAAGAGAGGTGACACTGCTAGTCCTCAATAGATTCCACTCTGATAATAAATAGCTTGCACTCAACTGTCAACTCTAAAGATTGTTTACATAAGACATGGTCGGATTTGGAAATTTCAAAAATACCATGAATAGTGAAACAAAAATACACATATGTGTATATAGTTTAGTAAATTCAGAAAGTGAAGGATGCAAAGAAAAAGAAGAAGAAAAGCAGCAGGAAAGGGATAGCATGAGAAAGAGAAGACGAACTGAGTTTCTTGTCAGCAAAGTAATATTACTATTTCAGAACAGTGCATGCATGCATGACTCTGCATCATCGAATCATACATAAACCCAAAACATAAACTCTTATTTTCTATGGAGAATTCATATATATTTGTTCCATGCATTTTGCAATCTTTAAAAAGACAGTATAAAACCGGAACAAACAAACAAAAAATAGATTGTCTTGAAATTTGTGAAAATTTTCGATGAAAAGTTGTCACGTGACAATCAACCTGTAAATATCTTTAGGCAATTCGATATCTTATGAAGGACCATTTGCCAAAATTTTGGCTTCAATTTTCTGGGGGGGGGGGAACACAACTTAATTGATTGAATCAATGTTATTACACAAAATAATAGTATTATTATGGTAAAAACATTTAATTACTTACTAAAAGAAATATCAGATGAAACATCTTTTTTAGTACAAAGCTTGTGTTTATTACCCAGATAATGGTGATAGAAAAGAATAGTAATGATTTCTGCTTTGGTGGAACTGGAAACCCTTCGTTCGTTTATTTACTGAATGTTCTTACGGAGTATTGCAGTCAAAGTTGTCGGGGTGAATCTTTTTCTTACCACGCCAGAATCTGTTGGGAATAATTGTGTAAATCCCAAAGAAACAGGCCATTACTACGCGTGCACCGTGATCCGAAGGTCTGTAACAGCTAAAACATATGATCGGATAAGATGTCTCCACGTCGCCATATGGTGTAGTACGCCAAAATAATGGCGTTTAGTTGTTGGAGTTGACGGAGGTAAACTGTAATCATTGAGCCTTTGACTATTTGACCGCCATCCTAATCCAATTTTTCCCATTATCTCCTAAATTAACGGGAAAATGTTGAAAATTTTGTTTTATAAAAAAATTATAAATTAAATTGAAAATTAATAAATATTTTAATATTTACTAATGTTTTATACGAACATTTGTATGATAATATATTGCTTTTTTCCAAAAATAAATAAATACTATATTGCTGTTTTTTAAAAAAATTTGAAAACCGATCCAATATTGTTAAGAATTCACAAATTCAATGTTATTGGCAGGTTAGACCATTAGATTTTGGTTTAATATGTTCACCAATTAAATTGTTGATTTTTATTTCTATCTCATTTTTAATGTGTTATAACAATTTACACAATTACATGGTAAAATAAATTAAAAACTACATATAAAAACTTCTTACACCTACTTGAATTCTATTTAGTCTTAAACAACGACGTCAGTTTTTCAAACAATGTCTACTTTGGATTTAAATATTTATTTTTAGCATTATATTATATTGCATATAGGTTAATAAATATACTACAACGATTAATTTGTAAATTTATTTTTAGTATAATTGGATGATAATATCTAAAACAATATATTTATTTTATTATGGTTAACCAATGTACTGCAACGATTAATCATGAATACCCTTATTATGTATGATATTATATTCAACTTTAAAGCTTATGCCATAAATTAATCCGACCTCATTAGAAAATAATTAAAGAAAGAGTTTATATATTCATTTTTAATATTTCCCATCTAATTTTTAACTTCTTAAGCCCCATAAAATGCATTGTTTTTTTTATATTTTAAATAAATTATTTGGGTCAGAGTTTAGCAGTTAGCACACAAAATGTAATAATTGGGTGTCTTGGAGGGGAGCTGAGTGCAGTGCATCACTATGAGGAAAATAAAATAAAAGAAAAGCCGCCCACTAAGCGCTGCCATTTGGTAGGTACAGTCTACAATGTTTTATTTATTTTTTAACGGCTTAAAGGTATAAAAAGCGTTTAAATTTTTAGACAAAGTCAATTAAGTCTTTAATTTGTTTGCACTTAATTAAGCTCGTAAAACATAAAATGTAATCAATTAAGTTATTGAATCAAGAAATTGAATTAATTAAGTTTTTTTGACCAATTTTGACCATTAAATATTGACAGTTTTTCTTTAAATATTACTGACACATGACACACTACAGTTCTATAATATTGTAATTACAATTTTTTCCAAAAAATATTTTTATATAAATTTTATAACTCTTTTACAATTCTTTTAACTTTTAATGAAATTTTTAAATAAAATAATTTTTTTTTTGAAAATGTCAAGTGAAAACACTGTGATACGACGCACTACACTAACAGATCCAACAAAATCGTTAAAATTTAATGGTCAAAATTGGACAAAAAACTTAATTAATTATATTTCCTAATTCAATAGCTTAATTGATTATATTTCTTGATTCAATAACTTAATTAGGTAAACAAAATATTCAAGACTTTAATAAACTTTTTTTCAAAAGTTCAAAGACTTTTTAGGCCTTAAGCCTATTTTAATTGTTTATTTTATATTTAGTTGCAAGGAGGGCCTGCTTCCCCAATACCATAAATCTCTGTTGATTTTTTAATATTTAATTATGGGGCTAATTGATTAAAATAATGTGGAAAAATCAAGCTTCATGGATTCAATATAGTCGCTAAAGATTTCATAATCTCCACCTACAAGATCCTGTCTAATGCATTTGAAAATAACAAGATTTTAATATGTATTTTTCTATCTTTTTCTATTAATCAAAGATGGAAATTTGATTTTATTATTGAATCACACCAACCGTTGCAGGTTAAAAATTATAATGTAGCTTTTTTGGTGGCTTGATAGCTAAATTAACGGTTAGTTAATAATTCGGCCTTAGCTTAACGGTTGTTATTCTTTTCAAGAAAATTGAGTTTGCGGTGTGTTTAGGGGATGAACTTAAGGAGTTGAATATCAATTTATTAAAAAGTAAAAAAAAAAATCAATTTATTCAATCTTGAATTGACCTGTAACATCAACAAGTTAACCATTTTATGTAGCTCTAATGATATTTTTGATCATCAAAGGTTTTTAAAAAATCGTTTTAGTCCTTATATTTTTTGTTGGCTTATTTTGGTCCTTGATTAAACCAACTAATAGGAAAAAAAATTATCTACGTGTTAAAATGACCTAGATTATTTTATTTTTTACGCATAAGTACAAAGCAATGGACATCAACATTGACAAAAATAACAAACAGTATATTAAAAATTTATAAGTTTTTCATCATTTAATTTAATTTCATAAAAATTAAAAGAGAGAATAAAGCTGTCATTAAATCTTTTATATAAAACATAGATAAGAAACGATGGCTCAAATGTCGCTAACCATTTTGGTCCATCCATGCCTAAATAACGATACCACTAAAATGAACATGCAATTGTTGCTAAGAAGTTTTTTTTTAATAAAAACTGCTAGTCTTATTAAAACGAGAAAATATCTAAGATCACAATAAAGTTTACAACAATTATTGTAAATTAAATATATAATTTGGACATTTTTTATAATACTGACGCTAACCACGTTAGATCATACAATGACCGAAAATGAAAAAGGTTAAAAACTCAACCAAAAGACTCGAACGAAAAATAGACTCGAACAAATCTGAATGCATCGGCAAACAAACCACAAAAGAGGATTAAGCTATTGAAAGACCACTGAGAACCGCAAATCAGAACGAGCGTCGTGAGAAACTATCTACGAACACAAAACCGCATATCCTTCAACCCGAGGGTTCAAGCATGGAAGATCAACAGAATTACAAATAAGTGTTATCTTGATCAGTCGTCAAATCCAATACTGAAAAATATAAAATAAAAAACGACCAAATAACCGAAAAGAGAACGAAAACGTGTCAAAACACAGAAATAAACGTGTCACAGAGACAAAAAAATGTGTTACAAAGGTAAAATTATTCTTGCGAAAAAAAAAAGAAAACCGACGATTGGCAGCCAACATTAAAACTAGTGCCACTGCCGGTAAAAAGAAAAAAAATATTTGTAAGCAGAGGAAGATGCGTGTGCCGCTCTATTGGGGTTAGGGTGGAAAAAATCCATCGTTGCTAAGATGTTATAATCTCAAAATTATGTGTGTGATATCAGTCTAAGGGGATATTGTAAGTCAACTTTTATGATTAATAGTATTTAAAACTATTAAATTTTTTAAGATTATTAAAATTAATTCTAATTTTTAAAAAAAGTTTAATTTAATTATTATTGAGAATATTCGTTTTGAAGTTTAATAAAATTAAATCTTGCTCTAATCTTTTTAATTTAATTATTTTTTAAGACTTGCCAATTTTATAATTTGTGAAATTAAACCCAATGCCAAACCTTTATTTTTGATGGTTTAATAATTTTTAAACCTTGTTAATTTTAAAGAAACATACTACTTTCTTCTTTAATTTTATCCTAATTTTACTATGATACGTGTCACACTCTCATGCATGGTTTTCCACTATCAGATTGACACTGGATCTGCTAACAAACATTTTTTTTAAAATATTTTTTACTTAAGAAAAAAGGAAAAAAAAAGAAAGAAAAGTTTTTACTCCTAATAAGTCTTAAACTAACAACTTAAAAGAAGGAAAATAGTGATTTTTAACACAAATAATCATTTTATTTAGTTACTTAGGATTCGTTCAATCGGCCATTTCTTACAAATATCTTTGATAAAGTAAATTAATTAATATCAGTCAGCGTTTCTCTTTCTTTTTTAATTACTATATGTTTCGGTAGTCAAAGTTGGTAAAAACAAATACATAAAAGCTGAAGTAGCAGTCAAACCCTGGAATTGACGCATCTGGTTGATTTATTAATGCAATCCCCGGTCTCTCTCTCTCTCTTTAATTACGGGTATTTAATTTATTAATTAATTAATTTAAATTAAATATTATAGACGCTTATTATAAAGTAGTTTTCTCAACCCAATTATTTTAATTATAACCAAATTCAAACTCTTAATTTTATTAAAGAGATTTAATACTTTATCTCAAAAGATCAACTGATTATTGATCAATCCTCAATCTTTTGAATATAAAAATAATTGAAGTTTTAGAACATCTAAAAGAACAATAAAAATGAAAATTATAAATCTAAAAAAAATATAAGCGTTGTACCAGTCAGATCTTACACTTCCTTTTTGCACAAAAGAAATTTTCTACGGTCCATTGTAAGAAGGGTCCACGAGGAGTTGTCAAAACAAAAACTAGAAGAAGTATCCAAAATTGACAACAACCTTTCACGCTTATTCTAAAAAACGACTCACTATAGATTACATCGGCAAACAACCTAAAAGGAGATCAAACTCTATGTGACCACTAACAAGCACAAATCAGAGACGAGCAATGTGAGGGTCATCGTACGAACACCAACAACATGCAAAAGTAACCATAGAAACGTGTCATAAGCCAGAGACATGTCACAAAGGCAGAAAATATGTGCCACAGTGGCAGAGAAAAGCGCAATAAAATGTGCAAAACAAGACAAATAAACGAAAACAAATAAAATATAATCAGCGACGGTCGACAACCAATACAAAAACTGGTGTCTTCGCCGATTAGACAAAAACAAAGAAAAAGCAAGAGGCGTTGAGAGAAAACTAAAAGAGCGATTAGGATTTTTAGGCGAGAAAAAAATGTCAACTTGAATTAAAAGTAATAATTCAAATACACGTCGATTAATGCTGTAGTTGATACAATATACATGAGGATGTGAGATCAAGTATGTAATCGCTCAATATCCTCTAATATATGGATGAGATAAATCTTTGAAATTTTTAATCTTTATTAATTAATTTAAATAATTATTAATTGTATGTCGAGTCTTTAAAATTTTTAATCTTTATTAATTAATTTAATGGTATTCAACAATGTAATGTTCAGCTGTGTTCAGCTGTATGATGTTCAGCGGTATTCGCAGCACGTTGTAAATTGTTTTAAAAATAAAAACATATTTTAAAAGTTATCACAAATAAACTCGAATCAATTTTCGATAATGTAAACTACAAAGTTCTCAGCCCGTGGTATTGTTTCTTCCAATGAACAGCGAAAATTCAGTTCGTTTCAAAAGCATATGGAATTCATTTAGAATACCTCCATTATCTTTTTGCTTCAAAAATGCGTTCTCAGCCTCAGAAAAAAGCTAAAATACTGCTTACACGCCCATCACTCATTTCACTTTAAAATAATAAACAGTAACTCCATTAAATGAAAGAAATTATATACTGGAATTCAACATTGCTTACTGATTGCAACCCATGAATTTTTTCAAGGTTCTAAAATGACTGATCAATTTTTTTGGGGGTTAATTAAACATTTGTGGTTATCATGTTGGGATAAAATGATTAAAACATGGAGGGCCACATGATCTTTACCAAACAAGAAACATGAATTTTTTTTGCAGGCTCTTAGATATTTGTTTTTCAGACAGACATGCAAATCCTTGATTAAGCCTACAGAATTGATTATATATATTTCCATTTAACACTGCAGGTATGGATAGAGTTGAATTATTGGCGAGGACCTAGCTGTCTAAATATACACACAAATAATTCAATTAAAGGTGAATGTGTCTGAAATCAGTAGCAAACACCTCATCAATAACGATATAGGGGAAGGGACCCTGGAAATGACTTGCAGGAAATGCAAGATGTTTAAGTATTTCTACCGTAATTCAAAAGAAATAAATCAACAACAACGGGGGAGGGACAAAACTTCATATTTATGAACCTGTCATGGACCATGAATTTCATTATTGTTATTATTACAGAAAGCTGCCTGTGCCAGTTCAGTTTCTTTTCTTTGTAAATTGTAATTATGATCCATGAAGCACACTAACCAGATTAAGGGAGGTTTACTGTTAAATGTGGTTTAATAAAGGCTTATAAGTAAGCTAAATGCAATGAATCCAACATGTTTATACAGCATGAAAGTAAGACAAAGGGTTTCGAAATTTGTTTTAATTGGCAAAAAAAAAAAAGGTTGGAATGTTAATTTTGATATTAAAGACGGCACTGGTGAGGGGTAGATATCAGGAATTATTATGATATAATATGGTTAGGACATTAAAACATGGATCTGTCGTGCATTAAAATCTGGGAATATTTTTGCAGATTGATTGGACCATTCATATGAAATGTAATAAAAAGGCGTTTGTAGTTGATCATCAGCATTATTCTGCGCAACCCATTGTTGATAATACTTTGACCAATTGATATGGCAAAATCAATCATCCATTATATGAAAAATACCATGCAAAGGAATATTGAGGAAGTGGTTAAAGCTTTAAATGGGTTATTGTACTTATTCCCTTTTGGTTCTTAAACTATGATAACGATGGAAACCTAATCGCAGCAGCACACTGAAAACGGAAGCTATGGAATCTACGTATACAAACACAAACATATATACGTATATCAGTATATGTACTACAGCCAAGATAAACCACATATATACACTGATTGGGTTGTCGGATTTGAGGTCAGTGTCACCATCCAAATAAATTGGTTATAGGTGTGCGTAATAATTATAGCACAGCACGAGAATTCCATGTAATAATCGAACACTAGCGTGTAATAATCCGGCAAGTCTAGCATGTAAAGAAAAACTGTACTATTAGTAGCTAAAGTGCAAGACAATGGTGACAAAAGGACCAACCTGCAGATTATGTTTCGATGAAATCTAACCTTAAAATTGGATTGGATTTGGATATAGATATGGTGGAGTGGAATAGCCTAATTCCGCCGATTTGTTTCCCCCGACATGACGTTGGCGGCTCTATTTTGTTTGTTCTGGTACCGACCTCATCAACGGTTAGCCGGTTACATGAGAAAAGCTTTTTATGAGGATAGTGGTGGAAGAAATCCTTTGCTAGAAGATGAAGTTTATATTAAATGAAGTTTGCACTGGCAATTTTAATATTTTAAATTCGTTGATTTCTCTCTTTTTTTCGATACAAGATAGAGATACATTCTATCTCCATTCTCAAGATTTGAGGTTCCTCAGCTTTTTGAAACTTTATATTAAATGAAGTTTGCACTAGCAATTTTAATATTTTGGGTAAACTTCACCGGAGATCCATTTTGTTTGGAATCTGTTCTATTTTGGTCACTCGATTTGAAAAAAGATTATAATAGCCACTTACGTTTTTGATTTGTTCTATTTTGGTCACTGTGAGGTTAACACCGTTAGTGTTATGATGTGACATATTAATCAAAAGGGTTAATTTCTAATTTGACCCTTGAATTTTAATCAAAATATTAATTTAACTTTTAAACTCTCTCAACCTCAATTTTAACTCACAATATAGCTGCTGAAGCCATCTTCTTTAGTATAAAAAAAACAATGAAAAATTTTACTCTTCCAGCAAATAAATACTTGGCATAACAAAATGAAGAGAGAGTACAACTAACAAAGCCAAGGTGCATATTCTAGCCTCAGTTATAGAAATTTTAAAATTATAGGAATTTGCAACTCACATAGCTGCTAACATATTGGCAACTCCAGTCACAAGAAAGAATTTTATCCTAAAAAAGCTCTTTAATAGACAAGTAAAAAATATTTCTTTCCAGGCTAATTCAGCATTGAATCTTTTTTTTTTTTTTTTTTTTTTTGGGGGGGGGGGGGAATCTGAGCAGCAAAGGAGAAAGATATCTTTTGAAGAACATAACCATCATGTACTGGGGCAACCGTAGTTGATCCTCCACCACTAAAGGAGTTAATAATACCTAAAACATGTTAGCAAAAGAAAGCAAGAAAAATTGTACAGCCAGTACAGAAAAGTGAAGATACTTCTTTGGCTCTATTTATATGGAAGTATACAAATACAAAGGAAAGTATTGTTTTTATCTCTGTTTCCGCATGGTATTAAAGCCACTCTCTGATTACAGAAAAAATTTAAGAATATAAATCATACCTATCAATAGAAACAAAGGTTGCACGACCTGAAGCAAAGAATGTAAGAACCTGGCATACAAAAGGATTGCAATCAAAATCCAATTAAATAAAACAGAAAGAGTTGGAAATGAGGATAATAGTAATACCACATTCTTAGCCAAAAACAGAGCAGGAACTTCGTACTTTTTAAACCTGAGTTCCGCTGTCATGTTAGAATTTAACAAAACCAAACAGCGTATTTTCAGATTGGGGGAAGAAAAAAAGCAAAGAAAATTAACTAAGCTAGAGTGCTCGGAAATACCGACTCCTCCCTCTGTTCTGTTGTTGAGTGTTGGAAGAAGGTTCAGCAAGTAGCATTGGATGTTCCTTAGGATCAATGAGTAAAAAATCCTTGAAAGCATGACCCCAGTTGTTATCAACAATATCTCAGTGACCGAAGCCATTACCCACCAAAGAAGGTGGGTTAAAAGTAAGGTTAAGTGAATTTAAGAGGTAAATTAATATTTTGTCTAAAGTTTAAGAGTCAAATTAAAAATTAACTCTTTTAACTAACATGCGACATCATCACACCAACGAAGCACAGTGACTAAAATAGTACAAATCGAAAATGTAACTGGCGATTGTAACCTTTTTCAAACCGAGTGATAAAAATAAAATAAACCTCAAACAAAAGGGACCTCCGATAAAGTTTATCTTAATATTTTTTTCATGTCACCACCTTATTAGTAATTTTTTTTAAAAAATAATATAAAGAACAAGCACATTTGACCGATTTTAAATCTAGTAGGAGCACTCTTTTCTTTCACTTAGAGTCCCTTTCCCACCATGTAGGATTAAGATTAAAATTAAAAATTTTCAAAAAAAATATAAAAATATATCTATAACATACATTCTAACACCGATTAAAATATATTAATTTTATAAAAACTATATCTAATAATTTATATTATAAAACTCAAAGATTGATGAAGATGAGTAAAAATAATAAAACAAATGTTTTTTTGTTTAACCATCGGTATTTAGCTCATTTGTTGACTTATCCGAATCGAGTACTATAGAGGCCCGTTATAGAGGCAACTTTCCTAACTCAATTTGTTTAATTCACAACATCATGATTCGAACTCTGACTTTACTTAAAGAAATTAGTACCTCATCTTTTTTAATGGCGGATTAAAATAAAAAAAAATCTTTATGTGAATAACCAAAAGGTAAATGTCTTAATTTTTTTTAAAACAAATATATAATCTAAAAGAAGGAAAAAAGAAAAATACTCATGTTAATGATAAATAACTCATAAGAATTGAGAAGCTTAACCACACTATTAACTCATAAGAAATAAATGTTAATGAGAAGCTTAACCACACTATTAACTCATAAGAATGATAAATAAGAAAGAAAAAAAATCGCACGATAAACAAGAAAGAAAAAATCGCACGAATTACAATGTTTGTATTTTGGTCTTGCGTAAAAGTTGAATGTTTGAAGAGAAAGTGAAGAATTTGAAAGGTGCAGAAACCGACAGGGCTACAAGGTGTGCACTAACCAGTTAATGATGCTTGCTTGCTTGCTACACCTTAACCCCATCTCTGAAATACAATAAATACTGCCAGTAAGTGCGAAAATAGTAACAGACAGAATTTGAACAAGAAAACGAAAATAGTAAAGACATTGTGTTAAGCTGTTTGAGGGTCAGTTTTTCTTTCACTACAAACAAGAAATAGGGAAAGACAAAACATGTTTATTGCTCTTAGAGAAATTTTGTTATGTTTGGAGAAATTGATAAAAAAAAACAATCATGTTTGAGTAATAAACGGGCTTTACCGAATCTGACTTTCATGTATTATCTTTCTCTTTTGGTTTGTCACGACGGTTTGTTCTTTTTTTTTTTTGGTTTTTTTCTGTGTAAGTTTATTTTTGGCCTTGTTTTGTTATTGGTTGTTTCGGCTTTTTGGATGTTTTTCTTTCGAGTCTCAATCTCGATACATTTGTATGTAACCCTTTTTGTTAATAAAGTCCTTTCGTTTTGATAAAAAATATAAACGGGCGTAGCCGCAAAATTAACCTACAACCTTGTTCTACAAAACTCAACAGTTTATAAACCTTATAGTGTTTTGGGTCAAATTTGATCTTATTCTCTCTATATAAATTTGAATTTAATTATGATTTGTTAAATTAATATTTGATACACTAACAATATAAAAAAATCAACATAAATTCCATTTTTATTTGATATAATCTTATTAAGACTCCTGATATTGAATTTACACAATTGAAATGTTGTAGTTATGTGCAGGCTAAAAGCCCCATCTTCTTTTCAGGATTTAACAAGGCCCCGTTAGGCCCACCTTTTCTGTTCATTATTTTTGGCAACCATTCCTTTACAATATCCATAGCCCGTCCGTGTTTTTTTCTTCTTCTTTACAATTAAACGTATTGGAATTTTAATATTTTTATTCAGCACATAAATAATTACATTCGTAAGTTAAATGTCAAAATTTGAATCCATACAAGATAAAACAGATAAAATATTCTTGACTATTCGATCAATTAGTGCATCTATGAAATTTCAATATTATAAAAAGTAAATAAATTAAATTTGCTTCCATTTCATCAGATTTTGAATCTTCATCAACTGTCAAATCAATAACGAGGTAAAATTTTCAATTCATAAATGGTTCTAAAACTTGTGTTTCATGCAGATTACAGTGACTGTTAATAGGTAACATTTCCAAAAGTAAGTATGTTTCATTTCCCTTAATATGTGTGTGTGTGAAGATATGAATTTAAACCGTGCTTTAAGTATATATTATCCGTAAAAATAATATAGATAATTTAAATATTACATAAAAAAAGTAAACATTCCAAAATTGTGAAGTAGGTAAACCCGGGCTGTGTAGCTGGCTGGCCCAGGACTCCCTTGGTAAAAGGCATTGGCGTTGAACCAAAAGTGTGACACTCACAAGCTTAACAGGGCCCTGATTGTAGTGGAAGTGCTGTGTGGTCAAAGCCTACACTTCTGGTCGTCTCATTCCTACATTTACAAAATATACGAATTGAGCCCATCCATGTCCTGGTTTTAAACTCTTGCAAAGTAGCTGCCGCTGCATCTTTTCATAACTTCTTAGTATCTCCAGTTTAAATTTTTACATCTAGTTTTCGAATTTATTTCATAACTTAAGTAATATAACACAATTTTATCAAAACCCTTAAAATCAAATCAAATCAAACCCTGTCTGATCATGTCCGGAACAGCCATAATCTTCCCTGTCTTTCATATTTCTTTGGGGTCTATTATATTGCTTTGATCCAACAAAGTTTCTACTTTAGACGCTTCAAGTCACAATTGAAGTCCAGTATAGTTATGAAAAATGGCGTACCGATACGCTCCTACGGTCTTTTAAATTGCAGGCCGTACCGATACGCTCCTACGCGTATCGATATGCATCAGCTGTGAAGAGCACAACAGCTAGTTCTAAAAGAAGGGCGTACTGATACGGCTACCCGCGTACCGATATGGATAGCTTCAAAACTGCAATTATTATGAGAAATAAAGGCCTCAACGGCTCCAATTCAATCTCAAATGATTTCCAACGGCTAAGAACTCAATTGAAAGTATAAAAGGGACCTTCAAGCATCTATAGAAGACTAATGATCTACAAGTCAACAACATTATGATGAAAATTTATCTTAGTGCTTAATTTCTCATTATTTGTATAGACTACACTTGTTGAGCTAAAATGTCAATGTATGCTCAAGTGCTTAATTTGCCATATTCCCATATAGCTCCTTTTGAATATAGGAAAAACTAACCATTCTTAAATTATATTATTAAATGTTGAAAATGTGGTGTTAAATCGATACTTAATCGAATGATTAATATATATCCCGCTTTCATTTGAAATCATGTGTATATGTAAGGCAATCGCGCCGCTCTTAATAAAAACCCAAACAATAAGGGAAAAGGACTTTGAATCAATACTAGATTAATCATTTTATACTATGTTTGGTAATTATAGTTTATATTATTAATTGGCTAAATACTTATATAAGGGTCTTATATTTTAAGAGTTATTCATATTTGGATATAATCTTTTAAAATATCAAATAATAAGTTCATCTTTTAAAATTTGCTCAGATAAAAACATGTCACAACCTTATAAGATAAATATATTTTGCTTGTTCAACATTTACACAAACTTTGAACCATGTTGAATGCAACTCAGGCACATTACGATTGGGGAAAATGTCACATTATGAAAAAAAACTGCTCGACATTATGCTTCTCCATTCAAAAAATCAATTAAATCATTAAGAAAGAAATACATTCAATTGAGTTCATGCCACTAATAAATAATAATAATTACACTATTTCATTAATGGTTTTATCATTGACCCGTTTTAATCATTAATTAACATACGGACCAATGAAATGACGATATGTGACACCCTCTATAATTGCTATGTTAGAAAACAAAAAAATATTGAAATTTATAAAAATAATAAAAATGTAAAACTAAAAATATTTAGTTAATCTTAAAATTGAAAATATAAAATAATGAAAATTTGTAAAAATATTTAGAAATTACAAAGAATTATAGAACATGAACAATGTTGCATAGGAGAAATCCACTTCAAAGGATGGTTTTCAAATTTTTGGAAACGATGATAAGTTTAGGGTTGAAATCAAACTAGAAATAAGCAAATTCTGGTGGGTTATCATTTAAAAATGGAGCATTAGCATAATTTTGAGAACCACTATCTTTTGGTGTGTATTACAAATGTTAATGACAAGTCCTTATTAGAACAAGTTTAAAAAGATTAGGCTATTATTATATGAATGTGATTAGGCTATCATTTGATTGTTTTAACAGGTTAAGAGCTTATGTGAACAACACTTGAAATATTAGACCCTTATTAGAACATTTAACCTTAATATTTTAAGTATTAATTTTCTACGTGGGTGGAATGATTGCATAATAATATGGAAAAAGTATTAGTTAAAAATATTAATTTTATAAAAATTCTTTATGTTATAATTAATCTAAAATTTCATTGTTACTTTTAGTTTTATAACATTAATTATAATATAAATATATATTTTTTTGAATAGTCTAAAGGTGATTATTTATAAATATTTTTAATCTTTTTTTTGACTTTAGACATCAATTTTAAAAAAATTAAATTTTAAGATTAATCCTAAAGGATGAAGATGAATAAACCCTAAAAATATCATACCCATAATTTGTTAAGTTCATAATATAAATATTTTTGTTATAAAAATTAATATATTTTAATTAATATTATAAATACATTTTCATAATATTACCCTGCAATGATAATATGTGAAAAATGATGTGATGAATCAGATTCCGTAAGGGATTTTATGATTAAATTGAAAAGATTTTTTTGGATGACCAAAAGGAAAGTATCCTAAAGTTGGATGAGCAATGATGTAGTTTAACCTAAATTATACTCCATAGTTTAAGCCCAAGGATTGAAAATAATGGCCACCAGCTTTTCTGCCCCACTTTATAAAAAAGCAAAAGCTTAGCAAAGCCGAAAAAGAAAAAAAGAAGAAAGGCAAGGGAAGAAACGAATGGAAATCACAGCAACCCCACCCCTGGTATAAAATTTTCCTTTCAATGTCATACACTCAAATTTTCTTCACCCTTTTCTGAGAAGCCAAACAGGGAGGGGGAAGAGACTCTTGGTAATGATTTTAGCAAAGCAAAAGTCCTGCTTGGTTTGTACATAAACGAAGGAAACTCAGCAAAGTGATACAGAGAAAGTTAAAAAGGAGGGGGAAAAAAGCAAGGAAGAAAAAGTTTTTCTCTTTTTTCTTTCTTTCTTTCTTTGTTGTGTGTTTGTGGGGTTGAACTTTATTTTTGAAGGATCGAAGGTGCATATGAAAATTGAAGTAGCAAACTCAACAGTGCAATTAAGCAAATAAATGATGGCAGCTGGAAACCCTAGCTGGTGGAGCATGATTCCGCCATCTCAACACCATTCTTCTAATTTGTTTACTGCTCCAATATCCCCATCTCTTCTTCCTCCTCAGTATGTCGTTGGATCATCTTCTACTCTTCTTCCAAATTCTTTGCCTGATAATTTCCAAGAGCTTCCCGTACAGTCATGGAGCCAACTACTCCTGTGAGCTCGCCCTCACTTTATCTATACTTTTTTTCATGCCACTCTTTAATCTTTAATCATGGGCTTCAATAAGTTTACAGTTATCTTTTTTCTTTACCTTTTCAAATACCATTCATAAACTAATCTCAACTACTGGTCTGTTTTAGTGCAACTGATAATGTAATAATTGTGGTTTATGGGTGATTGTTTTTGTGGTTAGGGGAGGATTATCCGGGGAAGAAGAAAGGTTAGGGCCAAGTCATTATCAGCCTAAAAGGTTAGAAAATTGGGAAAGCCAAATCCTAAACCCATCTCCAAGGGTTCCTTTGGTTGTTGACGTAAAGCAAGAGATTACTCAAAATAGCAACCTCTTGGGTCACAGCAATGATGAATTTCAAGCATCTGCGGCTGCTTGGTCCCAAATCATGCCGGTTTCCCCTCCTAGATCTTGCATTACTAGCTTAAGTAGTAATAATATGTTCGAATTGACTTACAACAAAGCAGCTGATCATGAAACGACTGTTAATCAAACTGGCTTAGATCATTCTTCTGAGGTAAGAAAGAGAAACAAAACACAGAATCAAACTGGCTTGAATCCCATACATTTTTCTTTTCAGCCTTGCATTTATTTGGCTATAATTATAAAACTTGCATTTTTTTGTGTGTTTTGGCAATAGTGTAATAGCATAGCCACAGGTCGGGTATGCAAGAAGGCTAGGGTTCAGCCATCTTCAAGTTCAAGCCAACAACTTCTAAAGGTAAGCACAAAACACAGAATCTTTTTTGTTGCTCTCTCACTTTCTCTTTATGTCGTTCTTGATTGTCTACTTCCAAACATGTCTTATTCTTTTTCCAGCTATTACTAGCTACCCTTGTTATCGTAACAAAAGGTCAAAAACAGCAAACTAATTAACATTTATGAGTCTTTGCTGAGATTTTGTTCTGCATTATTGTTACATATATTTCTGCTAAATCCTTACAGGTGAGAAAGCAGAAGGTAGGAGATAGAATAACAACACTTCACCAGTTAGTTTCCCCATTTGGAAAGGTAAGAAACAAATATTCCTTTAAACCTTCATCAATATAGCCACAAAAACTGAAATAAACACCCAACACAGTAGTACAGATTTCAGAAGAAGAAAAAAACAGTTGTATTTTATGATAAAACCTATGAAGCTGTGATCATCAAAGTTGAAAGGGCTTTCCCTCTCAAATATTTTTTATTGTTTTAGGCTTTTTCTCTTTTTAACAGTAAAGAAGCGTTTGCAAGATGATTTGGGGGATTGTGTGCTTTTTTTTTGGCAGACTGACACTGCTTCTGTGTTGTTAGAAGTTATCGGGTATATCAGATTCCTTCAGGATCAAATTGAGGTGATATTTCTTCCACATAATAAAAAATAGTTTTTTTCTATGCCCTATTCCCAAGCAGCTCAGAAATCAGTGAGAGTGAAGCATGTTGTTTTCAAGTTTCAATAATTCATGCTTTTTCTCTGCAGAATATCATCTTTATTCTTTAGTCATGGAAGTCATAAAAATAATAATATTTCCTTTTCCCCCACTTTAAACGCAGGTTCTTAGCTCCCCTTACTTGGGTACTGCATCTCCAAACGTGAGAAACCAACAATCTGTGAGTACCCATAAATATCCATATACTATTTTCCCAAAGCAACTATATATTATTATAATATAAAAAATAAATCTTTTAATATGTGGTTATAACAATTAGCAAATCCTGCCAGCAGTTTATAAGGTGGTTTATATTTATTTTGTTGGTCATTACAAATTTAGAGAAGAAAGAATTACACAAAACTTGAATATGTTGATCTCAATTCTATCTATCAAAATACTCTAAAGTGAATAAAAGTTACTCAAAAGCATGATTTGCAGCCGTATTAAACCAGTTTAATAAACGAAAAGGAGTTGAACATAAAAGTAGTAATAATTAAAGTTTTTTCCAGTCTAGTGTTTTAAAAATTATTCATCATCATTGCTGCTATCATAGTGTTTTCCTTTTCCCTTTATGATAATTATATAACAGGATAAGCCGAAGGACTTGAGGAGTAGAGGGCTGTGTTTGGTTCCTGTATCTTGCACTACTGGTCATGCTGAAACCGATAACAATGGTGCTCAATTCTGGGCACCGACTTTCGGGGGCGGCGGGTTTTAGGGAGTCGATGCTGAAGCGTTTGATTTGCAGCATCAAGCTTTGAACGGGAACGGCAGAATGGAATGGTATAACATGATGAGCAGCCGATCTGCTGAAAACCTTAAAAGCCTTAATTGCTCATCATGCTATACTATTGCATTTTTTTAGCTCCTTTGTTGAATGTGCAATGCTTATATTAATTGTTCTCGTACCCTATCCTTTTAATAATTCATTTAGGGTACATTGTATTTTAAATTGCAAGTTTAGTCTACCTTTGATTTTTGAAAATATTTTTATTTTTCTTAGATATATTTTTCGTTTTCTATCTTCTTAATGTTTTCATTTCTTATTTTTTGGAAATTGAAAACATGTTTAGTATTTAGAAATAAGAATGTTTTAAATAATGAAAATATGAAGAAAAAAATTGGCTACTCATAAATCTTTTTGAGTAATAGAAACATAATAAATAAAACGAAGGAAAATACTGCGTGTACATGAATTCCACCTAGGTCCAAGATTTAATATATAAAAATCATTGAAAACAAAAATATTTTTGTGTTTATATGAATTTGAACCTGAATCAATTAATTAAGTTAAATTCTATTATTTTTAACTTTTCAATTTTACATTATTCAAAAACAACTTTTAATTTTACAAAATATTTTGTGTGAAAATACTGAAAACATTTTATTGTTTTCTAGTTTCCACATGTGTTCATTTTAATTTTTTAATCAAAATTAAAGATGATAGTGTTAAAATAGGCAATCACTTATCCTGAACATTGATCGTATAATGAACATAATATATATTAAATTAGTCTTTCTAATTATACCTAAATAAAAGTGAGATTTTAATTTAAATCATTGATTAAATAAATCATTAGATGAAAATAGCAATCGAATGAGTCTTTATAATATTATTTGTTTATATAAAATTATTATTTAAATATAAAAATATAATTAAAATAGAAAATTTAAACTAAAAAAACGTAAGATTATATATAAGAAAATATCATATTCCAATTTTTTTCTTCTAATTTTAACTTAAAACATGCTGGAAAGTGGTGTTACCCTCACAATATCATTGAAAAATATCTTATATGAGAAATATTTATTTTTTAAAAAAGGTAAAATGCGTAAATCATCGCTGAACTTTGCTCTCTAAGTCATTAAACTTTTAAAATGACTAATTTACTCATTCAAATTTTAAAT
The DNA here is from genome assembly GCA_019671005.1 of Hibiscus mutabilis. Classification (NCBI taxonomy): domain Eukaryota; kingdom Viridiplantae; phylum Streptophyta; class Magnoliopsida; order Malvales; family Malvaceae; genus Hibiscus; species Hibiscus mutabilis. The sequence goes on from JAGYYJ010003117.1 coordinate 34,732, forward strand.
TATTTTTGTTTTAGTCATTCCCTGATGATATAGATTATTTTATTATTTTTATTATAATACGTCAATTTTATTAACATTAAAAACAAAATATAATTTAAAATTAAAAAATAAAATAAAAAACCCAAATCATACCTCCCAAGTCCCAACACCTGAATGTGTACATGAAATTATTGTATCTTTCAGACGTTTTAGTGTAATCCACATATGATGATATCTAAAGATGCTATGGAACATGCGTCACACTTTTCTTTTAAAGAGTATTATGCTTGTTTAATGAATAGTATTTGGACAGATTATGGTAACATTTACAAACATTATATTGATTGAGTATAATCTTTAAGAATGTTTAAAATAATATTTAAATTTTCAATAATTTCTGGAGTAAGTGTTTAAAAGCTTTCGGGATATATTATTTTCTCTCTTAAATCATGGGTTCAATATCCATCGAGAGTAATATTTTTTCTTCTCCTTAAATATAAATTGTTTAAAAATATATATTAATATAATATTTTAAAATTTTCTTCATTGAATGATATGGATTGAGATCTACTCATGTTTATCACAATTGCTGGTCTATCTCGTTTCACATCAATGTTAATGCCTGCTTTCCATATGTATCTCTTCTATTTGATCAAAGTTTGTACATTTTTTTTTCTTATTTCCCTTTTTTTATTTTTGGCCCACCATTCTGTTTTGTCATTTGGGCCCCATTTCAGTCCACACATTTTGTTCCAGCCCAGCCTCGACTTGAAGAAAATAACCTATGACGTCTTTCGTCAAAGTAGTATACAGTTGTGATGGCGTTGTCCAACACTGTAGAATTTGCAGCATTTCTTTAAACAATTTCTGAACAACACAATTTTCCTAATATTTGTATATTAAAAAATTCAAATCCGCAAAAGAATCCCAAGTTTCTACTTTGGTGAATGACGACCGAAGATCTCAATCTGACGCAGAACCATTAAGAAGATTGAAGAGAAACACTCTGAAAAACATGTACAGTTATAATAATATTCAATTTCCAAGGAACAGCAAGTTATAATTAATGAAAGGCAGGCATGAGTTGACGTTGGTGCTCATATTTTCATTTTGACTATTTAAAGGGGAAAACCCCAAACTACCCCGATGGTCTTACGTTTTTAGTCAAACGGTCAAATTATCCGACGGGAAATGTGGGTTCCCTACCCTGTCCTCATTTTGTTTTCCTTTTAACCAGAGTCCAAACAATACCCTCAACATGGGACCAAGTCTTTAGCTTCCATACACAAGATAATTTAAAATTAAAAAATATTATATGAAATACATAATTTAGAGAAAAAAGTTTCCTTCTTTTTCTAGCTGTCTACTTGTCTTCGACATAATCATAATAAATTATTTACTTTGATTTGATCCATTAATTTAGGTTTATTTTATTAGTTTCACTATAGAAATATTTTATTTTTTTATAAAATGAATTATGAAGAAACCTAATTCAAATCGGATAAAATTTTAAATTTTATGAATTAAACCTATTTTTTATTTTTTTTCGATTATGGGTAATAGTTGTTAAAACTTATTGATGGATAAAATCTTTGAACAAATCTAGTTATATCTTTTATTGTTTTCCGGTTGGTGGATAAGCTTTAAAAAGTTCAAACCCAATTGGAACCCAAAAGTTCTTTTTGTATGATAAATCTATATATATTGTCAGAAATGTTATTATAATTTAATATTCCACATTTAAGCCTTTTTTTTGAACTTTTTAACATTTCTCCTGCTAATAAAACTTTCATGTGGGGATGCTCAAATTTTTCAATGGAAAAAAATTGAAACTTCAAAGTTTTCTGCAAAAATCAAGTCGTTGATGCTGACATTTAGGTCCCTTCAGCACGTGAAATGTTCGTTCAAGGGCCCCTTTCATGTCAACAATACCAATTTTTTTTTCTTCCAAAATATAAAATCGGATAAAGAAATTACTACTTTTTACTAAGATGAGCATCTTACCTTATAAGATGTAACAATAAAATTTCAATTGCGACACACGCGTATTTGTCTAAAAATAAAATAAAATCTACTAGTAAACTTATTTTATATTTTTGTTTGTTCAAATTGGCACTAAATTTGGTTATTATATTTAAGCATGTTAGTTTTATTAAAAAGAGAAAAAAATTATAAATATAATAAGAGTTTATAATTTAGGTAAACAAACTTGATTCGGACATATTTTTAAAAACATAAAAATTAACGTCTCTAAATCATAAATATAACCATATGAAGAAAAGATAAAAATCCTAATTGAAAGGCTCGAAACAAAATAGATACAAACATTACCAAAACTCAACGATGAAAGGAAAACAACCAACGACAAATAACATTAACAAATGCATATTACAATAATAAGGCACGTTGACAATACGGTCATTACTACAACTCAATTGCAAACAAAAGTGGTGAGTGTGAGCTTGTATCAAAATCCAATTCAAGGGTCCAAAAACATGATCAATGGAATAATCAAAAGAGCGCCATCTTGATCAGTCGTTGCGACGTCAAATTCAACAATAATAGAAAATCAAATGAAAAAATAGCCAAACGACCGATTAAGAGAAAAAAAACATGCCAAAAGACAAAAGATACGTATTAAAATGTGAAAAAAATTGTATCATAATAATTGAATTATTGAATTTAAAAATTTAAAAAAATATAAAAAATTATTGGCGATCAATAACTAACACTGAGACTAATGTTATCGTCGGCCACGTAAAAATAAATAAAAAATATATAAATGCGAGAGAGAAAAAGGGAACAGACGGCTAGGTAAATTAAGTTATTGAGTCCTGAATTTTTTTAGTCCACATTGATATTTGAATTGGAGTTTGGAATTTATAAAATATTTTGGTACGAGAATTTGATTTTTTTTCATACATTGCAGCAGATCTAACTGATTATTATAAAGTTAACTTCAAATATCAAAATATATGACAAAAAATAAATTCATGTATCAGTTAATAAGATTTAAAGATCAAATAACATATTAAGCCTATATAAAAATAAAAAATATGAATCTAACTTGATTTCAAAGTTGCGGAAGGGAAGCGACTTCATAGGATTTGAACTATAAACATGATGTCTTATAAAAGTTGATGACATCATAAAAATGTTTTTGCCAGTAGGTTAATTTGTTTGTTGGCTTTTAATTATTGTTTTGAAAATATTTGATTGAAAAATCACAATAACAAAATTGAGGAAAATATAATATCGAGACACTCATTCTCCTTTTTTTTAAAAAAAAAAAACATACCTATGAAATTTTATTTTTTTTACATAAAAATACAAGAGTTCGAACCTAGTATATCTGCCAAAAATATATAAAAGTTTTACCATTTAAGAAAGTGTTCGGTGGAGTGGCCAAAGTAGCTTCCCAAACTATTAGGTGAAAAGAATATATTTTGGAAAGGAATGAAGGCCAGGTATACTTTAACTTTTTTACAGCAGTTCCTTTTAATTATATGGTTTTCTAAAAATTGTTAGCTTATTGTTAATTCTTTTTCATAGCAAATTTTTTATTAATTAAAGAAAACTCATTATCTATAATTAATATTTTATTAATTTGTTATGTCATTTATTAGTAAGATACTTCGATTTTCTTCAATAATCAAAATCTAGAAAATGAATAAGAAAAAAGCACATCACCATAATAGTAATACTTCGTTGATCGATTGCAGGCTGCCATTTAACATGGTTCTAAGTAGGGTTGAGTGTTCGATCGAGTCTAGTAAATTTTTTTGAGTTAGTCGAGTTTACGAGTCATATTTTACAATTCAAATTTTGTTTGAATTTTTTTTTACAAATTTGATTATAATTATTTATAATGTTATTATACAAATTGATTTTAATTTAAACGGCATTCTATACCCATATATGTATATACATACATTTCTTCATATTTTCACATGTGATATACATATTATATCAGACAGATTTGAGAGACTTGACTCGAACATAAAAACTGATCAACTAATTACTAAAAGTTTTGATTTATTCAAATTTTCATTTTATAACTAAAACTTCATTTAATTTTTTTTCGAGTCGAGTTTATAAAATTACGAGTCGAATCAAAACGAGTCAATTTTTTCCGCGTCGAGTCGAATAATTTAATTTTTCAAGTCGAGCTGAGTTTTGCTAACCCTAATTCCAAGTTATACTTTAATGGCAATATAGATTGAAAATGTTTGAATTCGAATTAAAAGCAATAATTTACGCTCATAAATACGGGCGAAATTCAAAAGTTATATAAAAAAACATATTTTAAACAAAAATTATAGTTATTCTTTTAAAGTTGATACTTACAAAATGAACTTTTTATTCAAAAAAGCAGTAGTTAGAAAAAATGATTAGTGTGATTTGGACATAAGTATTTAGAATTGTTGAGGTTTCAAGTTCATCACTTAGTCAAAGATTCACCGATTATTAAATAAATAATAATTTTTTGAAGATAAAACTTATATGATAAAATTAATTTTAAAAATATTATTTAAATAAGTTGTAAAAATGATTTTTATGAACTTCTAACTAAACTAGTACATGCTTTTCTTTTAGGATTACGTTCAGTTAATAACGTGAATAAAACAATGTTAGTAAAACCCACTACGAGATTTTCATATTGGCCAAAAAGTTCAGCTCGTTACACAAAACAAAAATAGTGTCTCTGAATTTAGGGTTTATTTTAAGGATATTATTTAGTTCGATTTTAGTGGAATTTTTTAGTCTTATAAGTAAATTTAAAAACGTTAATGTGGGTACCGTTGTTTAGTTTAGTGGTGAATAAAAGGTTACCCCTCAATTCGAGTCACACGGTTGATAACATGGTGTGTAAGTGCATGAATTTATATAAAAAAAAAACTTAAATATTAAAATATAAAATTACAAACTTAAGATACGGATTACAATATTTACAATTATTTTCTTTTGATGCTGCCGTCTATTTTTATAAAGGATATAACATCGTTTTCATTTTGTGTAGAAGATAAAAAAGTAAGGTGAAGGACCCAATTTCAGCAGCATTCCCCACAAACACTTTTCTTCATATTGGAAATGAATCACTTTGTTTCGGTTCACACTTCACATGTTGAAAAAAACACACCATTGAAATTTGAAAGAAGAGAGGGGGGGAATAATTGCAGCACGCAAAGCCTCAACTGCTATAGAGGTATGGTTGTCCTTGTCTCCTTCATGCAATGAATGCATATTCCTTTGCAAAAATAATTGTGGGCCCCTTCCTAAGCCCTCCTTATTTACACATGAGATTGTTTTGTTCACTAAAAGGGCCAAGGGGAGGTGGGTATGAATGGTTAATTCTACTTTTAGATGTAATCCAATAATTAGTTTATGTTCGATTTGATTGTCACAAAGCTTTCAACTATAATTCATTATGTTTTAGTACCATCATTAATGCACTTTATAATTAACATACGAATGAATGAAGCTACATTGTAATATTGGAATCATTAATGCTAAGGAAGAAAAGGACAATATAAATGGAGGGTGACACTCTTCCTCTGCCTGCAGCAATAGTTTTTTTTTATTGTCAGGTAGCCAACACTTGTGCGGTTTCCACGGTAATTAAAAAATAAAATAAAATTTTACGTTAGTAAAATTGTTAAGTTTTTAACAGCAAGTGACCAAAATAGAAAGGAAATATAATATTAGTGATGTTTTTGCCAAAAAATAAATAATTCGGCGACCAAAATAGAAAAGAAACATAACGTTAACAATATTTTTGCCAAAAAAATAATTCAGTGACCAAAATAGGAAGAAACCATAGTCTAATGACTACTGGTATAGTTTACCCTAAAAAAAAGACAGTGGTAAAAAAGGTGGTTTAAAACTAAAAGCTCACGTGCAGTGTGAATTGTGGTAACCAAAATTCAGTGCTTTGCCGCTGGTTTGGATTTGTGGTCGGTAGGTTGGACTAGGGTTAATTTGCGGTAAGTTGAAGTATATAGTTTGTATAGTGAAGGGTATTAAATGTTAGAAGATTAGTGGTTAAATGTAATTTTTGGATTAATACGGACTATGTACATCAGAATAATTAAAGGAATATTTTATACATTAAGTTTGATCCACCTACTTTGTACAATTATTTTATTGAATTATTTCATTTATATTTATATGATTACGGTTCATATTTTAATAACTTTGTTATCCACATTTATTTATGCAGGGTAAAGTTTTGTTTTCTATTATATTATATACAAAAATTTAAATTCCGCTTATAATTTCGGTCACAGTATTTACCACGATTGCGAACATAACGAATTCTATTGTAATTATTTTAAATTGTTATTTTTTGAAATAGCGTTTTCGAACGGTATTGTTACTATTATATAACAATTATTCTTACGATAACGGACTGTTGTTTGAATCACTAATTATATATTGAACATGAAAAAAGAGAAAATGGAACCTAATAATTAGATAACTTTTAGAGATTCCAGTGTAAAATATTATGAATCATTAAATTTTATTCCATCTACGAGGCTTGTATGTTCATAACTCTTCTCCATTTCAAGATATATAACGACACGTGTACAAAATATTAAGGGTGCCTTTTGTTAGAGTAATCTTATTTTACTTGAGTATTATAAAATTTATGAATGAGATTATTTCATCAATTAGATTTAATTCGGTTGATATGTTATTAGTATAGTTTTCATCATTTTTTATTTTAATATTTTTACTTTGATTTAACTTTTAATCATATATCAAATTTTGGAAAAAAATATATAATAGATTTAGCAGAGAACATTAAACTGACAAATTTTTATTATTTTTGTAATTTCCTTTTCAAATTTTAATCGAGATTTGTTTCAGTTTTTTCATTTTTGGATTCCTCTTTCATTTTTGAATTTATTTCCTTTTGCACTTCCAAGATTTTTATTTTGAATAAATAACAATAGACCTTCCAAGTTTTTTTCTTTAAAAAAATAATTGTTTAATTTAAATACTTTCCATATTTTAATGAAGGTTAATATGAATTATAGAGGATATCAGATATAATATATGAATATTCATAATATTTTTAAAAATAGATGATACAGCACAATCTTATTTTTACTTAGGATTTAAGATATTTAAGATTATACTAATATGGAGTAAATTTTTATTGAACATCCTAATATAAATGTTTTTTAACCATTTTCAAGTTGTTTGATTATTTTTTTTTATTTTTTTCACGTGTGAACTTATTTTTCTTATTTAATAAATAAAATTAAAAAATCTTATTGAAATTTTATTATAATTTATATCAGCATGATGCATAAAAAACCGTATGGAACATAGTAGTAACAATTTGTGCCGAGTTGTCAAATCTTACAGTGATACTGACATGTGATTGGAGCAAGTGGAGCAAAAGGACCGGTAGATCATCCTATTACAGTGATACATGCTGCACCATATCCCTGTCATCGTAATTTTTATACTTTATTTATAACAACAAAAAAGTGAATTTCTTTTAATAAATAAACGAATAAACAAAGAAAAAGCTAAAGCTTGATGTAACCAACAAGAAAAGGCTTATGGATTATGGTCTTACTATTCTTCAATTATTTATTACTCTCCTATCTCATTTAATATATTCAATATTAATTTTTAAAATTTAATATTTTAATATTAATCATAATTATTTTAAATATTTTAGTTAATTAAAATTTATAAAATATATTTTTAAAATTTTTGATTAAAGATTTTAAAAATATATATATTTTGTATTTTTATTAATAATAAATTTAAAATAATAATAAGTTAAAATTAAAAAAAATGATAAAAAATATCAATACTAAATATATTAAATAGGTAGGATAAAGTACTATCATGTATCTTGTTTATTTCTTTTTATATTTGGGTAAAGTGCCCTTTTGATTTATTTATCAGATGTTGCACGCAATCACCTCTTCCTTTCCGGTTTAAAAACCCACGTCTTGAGACCTTCAAAACTTGAAAATTTCGTTTCATCTGTTTTCTCCATTTTTGGTGCCCCCTCTGTTTGCAAGGAGCAAAGCTATTAGACTTCAGCTATGGAAGATAGTAAAATGGAGGACTCTTTAAATCAAAGAGAAACGTCTCACGAAGAAATGCCTGAAAGAAACAAGGGTTGACTCATTACAATGCCATTCATAATAGGTACATTGTGTTTGCTCAAGTGTTTGTATGAAGTTTTTACCATGTTTCTGGTGAACCCTTTTAGCCTTTTGCTTTTGTTTTCAATCTTTTTTGGTGTCTGGGTTTTACCATCTTTTTCTGGTTAGTATCCACATCAAATAGTTCTACTCAGAAGAGTTTTTCAGGGTGATTTTGTAACGCCTAAAAGTTGAGATTTTTTTTTTTCACTTTTTGAAATGTAGCCAATGAATCATTTGAGAAGGTGGCAAGCTATGGGTTGGTTCCCAACATGATACTGTACCTGATCAAAGATTATCACATTGGAGTTGCTAAAGGCACCAATATTCTGTTTTTCTGGCAAGCTGCTACCAATTTCACACCTATATTGGGTGCTTTTGTTGCTGATTCATATCTGGGTCGTTTCCTAACCATTGGCTTGGGCTCCATTTGTAGTCTCCTGGTAACCCTTTATTTTCTCCTCTCAAGCTTTTTCTGATGTGGTTGTGGAGTTATAGATGGACATATCATTTTCTTCTTAATGGTCATTGTTTTCCATGTGTAGTCTAGTTGGAAGTGTAGCTTCTAAGTGAAATAACCAATAATTATGATGTGTTGACAAGTTCTAAAACAATATATTAATTAATTAGGAGATAATGGCCAGCTTTAGCTTAAGGAAGAATGTCCCTTGGGATCCTGTTTTATTTTATTCCATTTGCTAAGTTTGCGCCTGTCACAAAGGGTTTGTCCCGGCACCCCCACATGAATATATGAAACATCTGACTTTTTTTCGGGGGGTGGGGGACTCTGAGAGTACATCGATCAGTTTATCTTTCATTATTGGGGATATATATATATATATATATATATATATATAGAGAGAGAGAGAGAGAGAGAGAGAGAGAGAGAACAAACTAATAAGATAAAGGGGTGCTTAAGCTAAGCATGGTTTCTACTTTCTAGAGCCTTTTGCTGAGAGTTTTATGTAGGCTTAAAAATGGTTGGAGTCTAAATCAAAGCGTCTTTGCTCAAGGACTAGGGAGTATAATTATAGTTAGGCACCGTAGTTGATCTGTATTACGAGTTGGACCATACGTGCTGACCAAAATGCTTCCAAGTGGACCGACTTGGTGCAAAAGTATTCCTTTGATAGACCCTGACACAAGCTCTGACCACGCTTTTACCAAAGCAAAACAATAATTGAGACCTTGTATGCTATCAGCACTGGACCAGTTTCGTGTGAAATTTACTTTTAGATTATCTGACTGTATTATTAAGGTGAGTGAAGAAAAATCTGTATGTAGAGTGTTTTCAACACTGGTCCAGCCTGGTCTCCTGGTGCAATCTCATCCCAGTGATGGGGGGTGACCTACTTGGCTTAAGAATCATATGATTCTGTTCTCCCTTGGGGCCAAAACGAAATTGTGCTAGTTTTCTTTCTTAGTTCTTTTGGCTTATGGTGTTGTGGTTCATTAATTAGCACTTCCTAGTTTGAAAATTCATAAGAATAGTATGAAGACTATCGTATTGATTACAATTTTCCATTTTTTCGTCTGGTTAAATATAGTATGATCTAAATTATTTTGCTTTAGAGGTTTAAACTAGCTTCAACCACTGCTCTGTTCCATTTTTATCATGATTTTTCTTGAGAATAATCCTGACCTTAAACTCTATAGGGGATGACACTTTTATGGATAACGGCCATGGTTCCACAATCAAAACCTCCATCCTGCGACATAATGGCCCAAAGCTGCAGATCTCCAACACCGGGTCAGATGACTCTATTGTTCTCCTCATTTGTTCTCATTGCCATTGGAGCTGGTGGTGTTAGACCATGCTCCTTGGCATTTGGTGCTGACCAATTGGACCGAAGAGATAATCCCAAAAATGAAAGGGTCCTTGAGAGCTTCTTTGGCTGGTATTATGCTTCTGCAGCTATTTCTGTTCTAATTGCATTGACAGGCATTGTTTACATTCAAGATCACCTTGGATATAGAGTAGGATTTGGAGTTCCAGCAATCTTAATGTTGATCTCCGCACTCGTGTTCTTCCTTGCTTCTACCTTCTATATTAAGCAGATGGCAAGCAAGAGCTTGCTTACTGGCTTTGTATAAGTAATTGTTGTCGCCTATAAAAACCGAAATCTGACATTTCCACTTACAAACTCAACTGGAAGTTACCATCATAAGAGAGATTCAAATGTTGTTGCACCAACTGAGAAATTAAGGTACAAATCATCATTATACTATCCTTTACAATTTAAATGTTGTGCTTGAATGTTTTTTATTAACATGTTTTAACTACATTGTTGTGTTAGATTTTTAAACAAAGCTTGCATCATCAAAAACCCAGAACAAGACATTGCCCTGGACGGTTCAGTGTTGAATCCATGGAGTCTTTGCGCAGTAGAGCAAGTAGAGGAGCTGAAAGCACTTATTAAGGTCTTACCATTGTGGTCTACAGGGATCATAATGTCCATAAATTTGAGCCAAAATTCATCCCCTGAGCTTCAAGCTAGCTCTATGGACAGACACCTTACAAAAAAGTTTCAAATTCCCGCTGGCTCGTATGGAATGTTCAACATCATCTCCCTTGCTCTGTGGGTTATTCTTTAAGATCGTGCGATTCTCCCCCTGATATCAAAGATCAAGGGTAAACCAGTGAGGATTGGTGTCAAACTAAGAATGGGAATTGGACTATTTCTTACCTGCATTGCCATGGTAGCTTCAGCTGTTGTCGAGAACGCAAGACGAAGGAAAGCAATTCGGGACGGGTTTCGAAACAACCCTCAAGCAGTTGTGAAAATGTCTGCTATGTGGCTTGTTCCACAGTTTTGCTTGAATGGCTTAGCTGAGGCTTTCACTGCAATAGGGCAGACAGAGTTCTTCTATTCCGAGTTGCCCAAGAGTATGTCGAGCATTGCTGCTGCCCTCTTCGGGCTCGGGTTGGCCGTGGTGAATTTGCTAGCTAGTGTTGTTGTGAGCATCATTGATGACATTACTTCAAAAGGCGGTAAAGACAGCTGGGTCTCGAGTAACATAAACGAAGGTCGCATTGACAACTACTACTGGGTTCTTGCCATACTGAGTTTCATCAATCTATTTTATTACTTCCTCTGTGCCTGGGCTTACGGACCATCCGGTCGACAAACAACAAAGGTTAAAGTCTTGCCAGGAAGATGAGTTGTCTATTAAGGTCACCGTGGTTAAAGATGGAAGTGAAATGACTTGAAGATTGCAGTGTTTTGGAATTACCGTTGCAGTTAAAATTTGGCTACATATGAATATAGTGTTGGTGTTTAGTAAGTAGGGAATATAGTTTTTTGAAGTCGTATAAAATCTTTTATGCATATCATCTACTTGTGTGAATTTGTTCTCTAAACTCTTCCGTATGCCATTCTTTACCTTCTTTTACACTGTATTCTTTTTTATCACAGTGCTTTTATTGTTTCATATTGCAGTAAATAGTGGTTTGGTCCGAGTGTTTTCTTCAGCCTGCTGCCTAAATTTATTAAGATTATATTTTGTAAACATCAGTCTGGTAAAGGAAAAGCATTTTGTTTATTGCTGCAAACAGTGCTTTAAGTAGTTTTCATTGTCTATTAAATACTACCTTTTCCATTAGCAACATTCAATCCATATTCCAAACCTACATAATTGTCATTAATGATCCCTTCGAATCATTCGGAAAAGCAAGGCATATAAATTATAACCAGTTGGTGTAATGAGATCAGATATTAGATCTTTTAAATAAGATTAAGAGTTCGAATCTTAATATTATGGATGAAATATATTAGGTTATGATTGTGTTGTTTTATGATTTTGTTTTTTTATCTACAATATGCAATTAAGTTCATATTCTTTCTCTAATCAAAACAAGAAGAAAATGGGCGATAATAGACAAAGCAATTGTCCCCACTATTTTCTTAGGAGCAAAATGCTAGCGAATATCAGTCCACATTCTATTGTCCTCATACTCATAGGTACAACCACCATTTGATTCTTTTCCATCCAACAAACATCCTTCATCTATACACACACACACACATATATATATATATATATATATATATATATATATATAGTTTGTAAACATGCAAAACTCAACCCGGCCCCTTCTCTCACCCCACCAACGAATCAATCACTAACAATAAAAAAAGAGCAAGAGAAAATGGGAAGGATCGCGGTTGGTGAAACGATTCCCGATGGGACTCTCTTATGCCGATGACGCTCACCAGATCGTGAATGTGTCCCTGCACTCCCTTGCTGCCGGTAAACAAGTCATTCTCGTCGGAGTTCCCAGTGCTTTCACTCCCGGGTGCAGGTAAACGAGTTTGCAATCAAGAGGGACTTAGAAAACAATTTTACCATGAATGATAAAAAAAATTGAAAAAGCTGTTATAGATACTTGTAATTAATTACAAATATATTATAGAAAATTTTACAGGTGGGTCCTTAAAACCTCATATATTCTTTTTGTTATCCAAATTCCAAGCAGCTTGAAGCATGTTCCAGGTTTCATTGAAAAGGCAGAGGAAGTGAAGTCAAAAGGCATCAGTGAGATTTTCGTACTCAGTGGTAATAATAATCAACTTTCTAATTTCCACTTGTTCAATTGATTTAAAATTGAAAGTAGAAGATTATCTGGAAATTTAAACTGCCCGAGTTTTGCAGTGAATGACCCGTATGTGATGAAGGGATGCGAAAAGTCATATCCAGAGAACAAGCATTTAAAGTTCTTCTCTGATAGCTCAGCAGCTTACATCAAGTCTCTTGGGCTGGAGCTGGAGGTGCCGGACAAAGGTTCTGGGATTCGATCAGAAAGGTTTGCTCTCCTGCTTGATGATCTTAAAGTGAAAGTCGCTAACGTGGAAACCGGTGGGCAGCTCAAAGTTTCCACCGCTCAAGATATGCTTGGGGCTCTTTGACCTCATTTTCTCCCGTCTTTTTGTTTGTAATTCTGCTGAAAAAAAGTGTGTTGCAATCGTCTGGGGATAAAGTTTTCAGTGTGCTTTCTTAAAGAAATAAAAGCTTGTGTTACTTGATACTTTGTTGCAAATGAACCCTTTGTAGTATAGTTTTAGAATGAGACTAAAATAGATAAAAATGAAGAGTTAAAGAAAATGAAAATTACTAAAAAACTTGTAGAATTTGGATGTAAAAAATTCTAGTATAGTTTTAGAATGAGACTAAAATAGATTAAACTCCCCAAGACCATATAGGGAGGGAACCACTTTCTGTTTCAACAGCTATAATCGAAGTCTTTCATTTCCACTCACCCGAAAACAATTATTTCATCGCATTATCTCTCTGTCTAAGACGGGCAGTTTTGAATAATTGTACAATTATCTGGTCTAGGAAAACAAACAACATTGCTCTCTCAAGTTTTTAGAGGTGTAGATTGTAGAATTTGATGAAACAATAACTCAGGTACAGGTTTCAAAAAATATATATAAAACAGAATTGTGTTCCCGTGGTTCATGGATAACAAAGTTCAGTTCACGATTGTTAGGGCAAAACTCAGAATTGAATGAGTACAAAGTTCTGGTTTTCGAACACAAGTTTAAATATCTCTTCTTCATTCTCCTCCAACACCAAGTAACTCAGAAATCTGCCAGAGAATAACGGCTTCAGAGAAGACATCTGTCAGGATTCGACCAGAAGGCGAAATTCTCTTCTTCAAAGGATAACATTCCTTACCACTTCACCCACCGCTTGTTAGTCCATATAGCTAATACATAGTAGTTAGAGTTTGCTAGGTTGGCTCCATGGTGCCCTAAATTCGTTAGAAGCAGTCCACATTTTGCCAACTGCGATTAACGCTCCATCGTCTTCCCTTCTAACCTCCACCACCACTGAGGTAAGCTTTCCCCTCTTCCCTACAACTTTTGCCTCTATCTCTACTTTTTCCTGCAATTTATATGTATGGTGGTGGATAATTTAAAAGTTAATATAATGCAAATGGAATTTTGAAATTTATAGAAAGAAAAAAACCATATAGTACTTGAATCTTAGCTGATGAATAATACGAAATGCTATAATCCATCGTGACTTGGCCTCGAGCTGTTCCAGTTTCGGTGTATATGGCCACTGATGCAATCATGTCAATGAGCGTCGCTATAGCACCCGCTTCCCAATTTCCATCTGCATCCTATTATACTTGGAGACAATCTTTTAATCAATTTTATATGTACATATCAGCAGGGCAAATATTTGCTTATTTTAGAAACAAATTACTAAAAGATGATCACTTGTTTAATTATTTAATGGCTACCAAAAAGAAAGGTTGAATTTAATAAATGGATGAAGAAGGAGAGGTAGAGAAATGGAATTTAACTGATAGAGATGGCGGTATGATTAAAGTACTGTGCACAGATCCTTCATGGACACGATCGATTAGCAATCCTTGAGCAGTTAGATTTTCTAGCTCCACACTTTCCATCCTTTTCTTCATAGCTCCGATCCCTTTCTCCATAGTTTCCTGCATCCGTTTCTGGGGAGACATTTGTCTGAAAAAACCAGACCATTATCAATGCTAACTGTACCCCTTATTTACAGTAATTACCAAATTGAGCAACCTAAATTCACTAGTAATCGAGAATTTTAAGCTCAAAATATTCTTTTTCCTAACAAGGAATTGCTGTAAATTTTAACTTTGATCATTGCCAAGCTCGATTTCATAATCAGGCTCGAACTAAGGAGCAATTGATTCATTAAATAGGTGAAGCGTATATGATTGTTTTCCTTAAAGATAAAAGCACTTTATTGAAGCTTACCTGAATCGATCTGATCCGATCCCAACACTTGGAACAAAGGCAACGAACTGCAGCTTTGCGGGGCTTTCAGAGAATCCAAGAAGAAAGGAAACAATAACTTTTCCCCCCTTAGGAATCCATGGAAGAATAACCGTCTTTGATCAGCTTTTCCTCTCTTTTGAGTTTGAGATATGGTTGACCAATTTAATTTGATTTTTCTTTTATACTGATCTCAATTAATCTTTTACCGTTCGATATGGTCGAACAATTAGCAATCGTTGGATTTTTTTCCTTTTCTATTCCTTATATTTGTTTGCATCGGCAGAGCCGCAGAGGCGAGGAAAGGGATATTTTGAAGGAAAAAAAAATTGTCAAAATTATAATTTAGAGTTAACGAGTCTAGGATTTTAAATTTATGTTCTATAGTTGAGGTTTAAGATTTAAGGTTTATGATCTAGAGTTTATAGTTAGAGATTTAATCATCCCTGAACTGAGGAACAATCAAAATTCATAATCTGTAGCAATTGATTTATTTAACAGGTGGAGTTTACCCGAATCGATCTGATATGATATGATCTCAACACTTGAACAAAAGCAACGGATTCAGACATGAGAAAGAAAACAAAGGGAGAATAACAATCTTCGATCAGCTTTTTATCTGTTTGAATTCCAGATATGGTTGATCAATATAGTCTGATTTCCCTTGTATAGTGAGCTCATCAGTATGTACATTATCACCATCAAAAGAAACTTCATGGTCCAGTAAGAAAGAGATGGAAAATCGGAAAACGTCATCATTGACCAACCTCGCAACCGGCTCCACAAGGAGGAAGGAGGTGTTAGCAAGTCTAGCATAGTTTACTTCTCCTTGGGGGTCAATGGAACACCTCTTACAAGGTCTGTGTTTCTTGTAAGCCCACACCCCTGCAGCAGCACCTGCAACAAGAAGCTGTCCCGAAATCCTTCTGTTTTAGGTTAAATACAAATACAAGTAAAGATTAAAATAACATCGGAAGTCCTAAGATTTTACACTAACCGGTGATAGCCACAAGGCTGCAGTCAGCAGATCAAACTTCGGGGCATAAAGTACCGTCTTGCCATAATCCTCTTGAAGCTGTTTATAAATCTCTTTGTCATTCTTTCCGGCTCGAATCTCATCACGAATTAACTGCAATAACAAAATAAAAGTTGGAATGAACAAATATGACAGGACACTAAGTATTGGAGGAACAGGACAAGGGTATCTTTGGACAAGAAAGCCAGCAAATGATTGATTCTGCAATCCCAAAGAGAGTTCATAGTTTTAATTATTCAAGAGTGACAGAAAATATGATTAAGACAACAAGGCCTAAAAGCAAGCCAGTTCCATCAACTTCTAAAAGTGGGTATTCTTATTTGATTTAATGAGATTATAAGTTATAACAGTGAAATTTGTTAACAAGCAGGCTTCATCTGGTAGCAAATGCTGAAGTAAATAACTTGGCTTTTCACAAAACCATTTGTAAGGGAACAAAATAGTGTACCTTTCTGAGGAGAATTGCGATATCCGCTTGTGAATCTTCAATGTAATGACTCCCACATTCTGTACATCGCACGTTGTGACTGATATTTCTTGCCCTGGCTTCCACAACTTGTGCCTTATTCACTTCATCATCTTTGTTTTCCATTCTCAAAATAGATTACTGCAGTCTCACACAAACTAACAAAATCACCCACAGAATGGAAACCCAATCAGCATTAGAATTTGCTGGGCCTTTCTTTTCGTCAGTGAAGCATTTTATCGAACACTTCGCTTGAGGAAAAGGAAGAATAAGAAAGCATGACACCATTTTTCTTAAGCGTTTTCTTACAGTCGAATGATTCAGTTTAACCCAAAGTCAGAACCCCTCTAAAAAAGAACTACTTAAAAAGGGTCGATTTAGTATTAATAAACGAACCCTGTTCAACTGAAGTTAATAACTTCCTAGTTCTAAAAGTCAAAATATGAGTTTTTTCGCTATTTTAGATAGAATCGAGCATTTGGATTTCTTTGTCTTTTACATTCACATCAATTAAAATTCTAAAACTTTTTTCAGTTTTGCTTTCCATTTTCTATTTTTTTGGGTCACCCAAACGAGACAAACAAAGCATATAGATATAGTAAGTAAGAAGACAAAGGGAAATACCTTATTGGATTGTAAACTCGGTGACTGATGCTCCATTTTGGTGCTTGCGATTTGGATTAGAGGTTTTGAACGTGGGGTTTAAGCTATGTTTCTTTCTCTTCCAACTTCGAAGCTCGTCGATGGAGAAGTTGACATGAACAGATTATATAACAGACACGTGCATTGCCTCCTATTTTTTTTTTATGTCTATAAGTTATTAAGATTATTTTTTTCTAAAAAACTTTTCCTTTCTACCTATAAGGGCGATTTTTTACCCAGGCCGTGTAAAATAATTTTTTCTGTATTTTTGTATTATAAAACTCAAATTCTAAATTTTTAACCCTAACACCCTATAACCTAAATTCTAAACCCTAAACCCTAAACTTTAAATCTTACACGACCTGTGTATTGAAGTTTTACTCTCTTTATAACATATCAATTTAATAAAAAACAAAACAAAATTTGAATATAAAAGTCATAAAATATCCAAAATTTTCTATCTGAATTCACTTCGAACCTATCTGTACGAAAATGTTCAAATATTGCCAAAATTGACTATGTAAATCTGAAAACTACACTAAATTTTCAAGTTTATTTCTCATAGTTCATTGCCAAACTCACCAGCTCATGAATCAACTTAATTGAATTAACAAAACAACAAAGTACTCAAAAACTCAATAAAGTGGGGTACTATCATGGATTAAACTTACCTTGAAATTCACAAGTACAAAACATTCAAAATGAAAACCCGTGTAGTGAGTACGTATAAATAATGCTACATCGAAATTTCGAGCAGGAAAATGTACTCGCCCAGCATTCAACAAGAAGAAACAACAAAGTATACATTAGGCCTCCGGAGTGTGATCACCTGATGAACATGTTTCATTTCTTTACTTCATCTATGACATCATTTAACAAAGTCAGTATCTTTGGATTTGTGTCCAGAAATAAGTTCGATGCAAAAGAAACGACTGCAATGAACAACTTTGATATTCAGCAGCTCCCTGCAGAATAACAACATGGCCCCCAATTCAGTTGTGGACTTTGACAGAATCCAGTCGTAAAATCTCTCCTGTAAAACCAGTAAATATTTTACAATGTCTACCTTTCCATGTACTATATCTAACTAATTTATAATAGAGTTCAGTTAGCTATATCTAACTTTATGTTCTATGTTCACCCGGTTCAGAAAATGACAAGAAACTGACTTACCTGGTGGAAGAAGAGCAACTTCAATCTCTTGAAGTGTTTTGCCTTTAGTTTCCAGCACACTTTTCTTTACAAATATTACTGCCAGGGAACAAAAGGTGGCAAAAATGGTATTCAGGAGTAATGGTCCAAGCAGCTCCAGTAATCTTAAAAACAACAGACCGACTAAGAAATTAAAAACCTGTTACAAAGACCAAAGACAGTCATTGGTGGTTCTAAAAAACAGGAAACAAGAGAAACAAAACAGAGAGATGGAGAAACCAAAAGAGTCATGCCCCTGTTCAACATTTGTACTAATACGAAATGCATTTGAAATGACCGTATGCACATTTAAGTCGAAAGCAACAAAAATAACCCATCTAGCAACAGGAGGTTACCCAGTGGACAGCCATGCAAATTGACATCCCCTTGGCCCTAATCCGACCAGGAAACATTTCCGATAGGAGAAGACCGGGCACTGGTCCAGCACCCATAGAAAAAGAAAAGACAAACCTGCATTCTCACACCATCAAGTTTGTGTTAAGAAATTGCCATACCACAAAATAATGTTGCTAAATATAAATGTTTCCTTTGAATAGCCTTCATGAAAGTCTGTAATAAGGTCAACCTAGGCATCCATTCTAATGCATTCAATGGTCAGACATCCATCACCACCATGATGAATGAAAAGGAAATTATATACATCCAAAGTGACACTTATCCTCAACATTTTGATGTTCAAAGGATTAACAACTTACAACAGCATGCCTCCAACAGAGATATAAATTACATTGCTGCTCAAGACTACGGAACTAGCTGAAGTTGCCTGAATGCCCATTGCTGCTGCCTGAAGCACAAAGGCATGAAGCAAAAATTAAATAAATTGTTAAAATTGTATTCAACGCAATACAAATTGTTATGTTCAAGTCTAACAATCAGAAAATATGTACCATCTCTTCTAAATTGCCAAAAAATGATACAAGTTTTATTGGTACATCAAAGCCAACAATGCTCATGCTTTCTCTAATAGAATTCAACATTTAGATGCCAAATTATAAATGCCACAAACAGATACAGAAAATAAATCATATTAGGAATTTGGATATCATATATATGCTGCTAGTAGTAGGCACCAAACAGTAAATGACAAACTAATTTTTTTTCTTCTTTACCATGCCTGAAAAACTCGCAATGAGGAGAGCCTTCCTTCCCAGTTTATCCATTGAAAGCAATGCAAAAAGTGACCCTGAAGACATATAAACAGAAAATTTAAAGAAACATTCCACGATGCATAAGTTAGATACATGGTGAAGTCGCCACTTATACCTAACAAATTGGCAATTCCCACACACATGTTTGCAGACTCTGAGGGTACACCAGCACTTTTAAAGACAGTTGATGAGAAATAGAAAACAGCATTTATACCAGATAGTTGTTGTAAAGCAAAAAGCAGAGATCCAATGAAAACAACTGCAAATGGAGAACTTAATAAGTAAGAATGGAAGTATACTGCAGATATTATAACTTAAAATCTTACTGAAAATTATTAGCATGTTCACAGTTCACCTTTACGATGACGGCCATAAAGTAGCTCGGAGAGCTTGACTGTATCTGTCTCATCCCCTCTTTCTGACTTCGACAATTCAGCCATTGCAGCTTTGACATGTGGTCCTCCCAGAAGTTTCTCAAACACAACTTCAGCATCAGCACCTCGTCCTCGCTGAAGCAAGTTCATAAAGCTTATGAGAGGCTACTGACAAAGCGAAAAAAGCTACTTGAAGATAAACAATGAGAACTGATCATATTTTTTCTTTTTTTGCTTAATATATAAAGGGTGAAATTCACCCATAGTAAGAAGTGATGATGTCAGGATATAGTAGTATCCATAGCTCAGAAATGAACCTATCTCAACACCTAGAGCACCTGCATCATAGTCACTTCTAAGATCTTACTTAACTATCTAATCAAAATATAAACCCACACAATATCAAAATTTTGTTCAGTTGAATAACTTCAGAAAGATGCTTAACCTTAAAATTGCTTTATATTCAAATCCTCAAATATAATTACAATTGAAATCTAAGTTATTTTAAGTGATAGTGGTAATGCATGATATATTGATATATGTAAAGCTAACCATTTGCAGTTCCAAAGAATATAACAACATAAAATGTGAACATAATATGAACCTTTTTAAATATCATTTACATCTCTCTAACTGGATCCAAGTTATTTTATGACAATATGAAAGTTAAAGGATGTTGACCATGTAACGCGAGAATCTACAATTATTGTTGGTGAATATGAATGTAGAGCAATAACCTTGAAAAGCCAATGGGGACTTTCTACAGAGAATTCCATGAAAAGAACAAGTATAGCAGCAGGAGCAACAGATGCCCAGAAACATATGCGCCACCTGTGCATATCATCAAGTTATGAATTATGTTATCAACCTATGTGTCAGAAAACACAATCCAAGTTGTCAAAGTATGTTCTTCTGATGACTTTATTTCTTTTGAAAAAAAAAGAATGGGGAACCAAGCACATCATCTTGTAGTGGCGGTGGTGGTACCATCCTAAAAATTGCTTTGCTTCAAATAACAATAAATCACATATTAAAACAAGTTTTTTTGTTGATTATCATTTTCATATCTACAGTTACTTCTAATTTACTCATCATTTCTTACCAACCCTCAGTTTCCTTAGCAGGGAATCCCATAATTAGAGCACTCATCAATCCCGAACATGTAGCGATTTGACTGCAGCTTCCATATCTGCCTCTTATATAAGCTGGAGAAACCTGGGCATGGATCACACTGCTGTGTGTAAAAAAAAAGGAAAGAAGAGAACAAGCCTTAAATATAACAGAAAATTATTATATTAATACCTCTGCCATGTAAAGAGCTGCAACAGGAGGGCCAATACCCATTCCAGTTCCAACAAATAACCTCCCTAGAAGCATGCCCCAAAAGTTCTTTGCTGTTGCACTGCAAGATTTTTTTTAATGAATTTTAGCATAATGGCTCATTATCTCTCAACAAAATGGCTCAGGAAATTAACTAATAATAAATTTATCAGTTAAACTGAATTTTTGCCTAATGAATTTTAGCTGAACTATATATATATATAAATCACAATAAACCCTCCAAGAGGTTCATATAAAGTTTTTGAGCACAATGATTGGCCTATTTGAGATAAATTCAAAACAAAAAAGAAAGAGCTAGGAATTGATATTGCAATTACCTCGTTGAAGATCCAATTATCATAGGTAAGGCACAGAGCTGGAATGCCCTGCGACGCCCAATCCCATCCGCAATCAAACCACTGAATAACGATCCCACAAAGGCACCCCCTAAACATGTACTTACAACCATGCCTTCATTTCAACAAAAGAAAACATATTAGAGTAATTTTTCAAACAACAGGAGCTACAAAATTCATTGCTACAATACCTTCCGCCATGGTATCCCCATGAAAGCCAAGGTCATGTGAAATACTTTCTAACGTTTCATTAACTACTCTGCATCAATAGTAGCAAGCATTAAGAATACATTGTCTGCAGAATTTCCAGATTTACCGGAAAAAATTACAAAATGAACATACCCAAGATGGTAACCAAATAAGAAGGAAGATAAGGTTGCCAGGAGAATATAAGGGAACGATCGCTTCCAAGGAGGGTTTCCAATCTCTTTTCCCACTCCATTCAGTAATCGTACTTAAAACCCCACATAATAAATCCAAGAAAATGTCAGTACCTACTGAAACTAATAAAGACAACTTCATTCAGAAAATTGAAGAATCCGTGAACCTTGTTCTTTGTCATAGGCATTGATAATGTGGTCTCTGCTACCACGCTTGTACATGGAATAAGAATCGACATGTCGTCCCCGCATTTCAACGTTACTATAAGCACTCTCCCCAGAACTAAACACAAAACTCTTTGATGATGTTAAGCGCAAAAAGAGTTCAAAGAGCAATTATACATTAACCTGTCCCAGGTTATTATTTAATCGTGTGCATTGACAACAGAGAAAGAAGGAAACATTCAAGAACTCGCCATGTTTAGCATTAAAAGAAGGAAAGAAATTCAAGAACTCACCATGTTTAGCGTCGGTGTAATATATACAAAAAATGGTATGTTGTTTAATGAAAAATAAATATAAGATAGGAATGCTTTGAATCTTGGAATGCTACGACAATGGCGATTCTTCCTTTCTTTTCTTGAATTTAACTAAAACATAAAGAACTTGAAAATGAGGGAAAAGACAGAAATCAAAAATGAAAAACAGACATGTATTGAGATGCGCCGGGAAGGACGAGGACAGGTGATTGTTGCTAACTTACACACCTCCGGTTTAACTTTTCTTCTTCTTCTTCTTTTTAATTTTTCGGGTGGTGTTTTTCTTTGGTTTAAATTTGAAGAAAGAGACGAGCACCTGTGCATGTTGAGGCAGTAAAAAGGGAGGGAAGATCCGGTTCTTTTAGCGGTGCCGAATGCTTCTCTTTTTAACGGCTTAGCTTGTATTGACACGTGGAATTCTATTTTATTTATTTCTTTTATTATTTAATTTAATAACTAGCCAGAAAATTGCGTTTTTAATAGAATATCATAATAGTTAGTACCTTATTAGTTTGATTAGTTTAAATGAAATTTGTTCATTTATTTTATTTATTCATATTTTAAATAGAGATTTGAGTCGTAATTTATTTATTTTTATCTGTATAGGACACTGTTTCAGCATTATAGATATTTAAAATAGAGATTTGAGTTATAAAAACTTTTGGTCATAAGTCAATTCTTCAAAGTTGATTAATTCACCAAAGGTATATTTAAAAAATCGCTATATAATTACCATATTTTTGTATTTTTATTTTAAAATTAAATAATAATAAATTATTAAATAATTCAATTTTATATGAATATATGCTATTTTATAACTTATCATAACAAAAATAATATCATGATAGAAAATATAAATCATTTTCTAACATATCATTGAATACCTTTTTTGAATAAAAATATCGTATAATGTTATGATTTGTTGATTAAATCTCTTGATTCTTAATTTCAAGAGGTCAATTTTAATAATATGAAGGAAAATAAATATACTACTCTATTCTTTAAATATTTATATTTGATAAATACATACATAAGTTAAACCATAAAACCAATTAAATCTAACCAAGAATTTTGTGTAAGCTCACATTTCCCCCTTTTTCTTATGTTTGGTTGGTACTTGGAGTCTGCTTTGAAAATCAATTGTATATTTAATTTTAAAAAGCTACTCCATGCGCCGTTTAGCATGTGTTGTAGAAACATTAACAGTACTTTGTTAGGGAAAGAGACAACTTGATGTCTATAAACTTTTGCATGTTTTATATATTAAAAATGTCCACCTGTCGTGTTTTCTAATTATATTTGAAATTTCATCGGGTAAAGGGTGACAAGTACTTCCCTTCCTATTTGAAAGTCTTACAATATGCCTTGTAAAAATGTATAACAGATGAAACATTATTCCTCTTTATTATGACGACGTTGAAAAACCCCGTGACTGTATTAGTGCGCTTCACATGACAATCAAGTTATGGCAATGAATATATGCACCTACACTATCATCTTTATTGTGATATAAAAAATTCGGTAAAACAGACTTATCACGTCGTGATACACTGGAACACATTGACAAGGGCATATGCTCCCTGAATCTCTCGGGAACCAAACTTTTGCATAAGCACAGAGTACTGAACGAATGATAACATAAGAACAAAAAAATTGAATAACCATTGCATTAACTCTATCTACCTTAACTGTATGGCATGCACATAACGTCTTGGAATATCACAAAAAAGAAAAGGAAGAAATAATAAAGAATTTCCTCATGAGGAGTTACCGGCAGAAGAAGTCATTCTTTGGATCTGTCAAACACAGCAAGGTAAGCTTTTAGAATAGCGTGTAGAATCAGCAAAATAAATAAAGAGTTATGCTTGCTTATAATAACTGAAGTTAAAAGGGAAAAAAGAAAGATGATATAAACTTTTGAAACAAAGAAAAAAAGGTACCTTATTCACAAGCAAGTCGACTTGCTCTCTGTACATGTCCTTCAAGTCTACAATATCAGCACGGAGTTCCTCCAACTGGAAAAAAAAGATGATGCAGCCACTTAAAAATGTAAGCACATCATGGATCACAACAGTATCATATGATATTTTCAAATCCAGAATTGCATCAGAAATATTTAGTTCAGCAAAAGCTCATATTGTCTCTCCGCCTCGATATACTTATGATACCACATGCATGAAAATAGCATCTATATACTTCATCACTCATCCTTGAATATGAAATTTTGTTTGCCATCAATGAAAAAAATCCAAATGAAAAGAGGCAATATACCTCCTCATCTCGTTCACCCATTAGCTCCAGAGCAGCAGTGTGTCTCCGCCTCAAGGCTTCTAGCTCTGCCCGGATTCCAGGCAATGTAGCAGCCTCTGCCTTCAACTTTTCACACTACAGCAAATGTAGACAAGGTTAAAGGCCGTGATTTGAGAAAGACAGAGAGTATTATATTGATGAATAAAACCTCACCCGCATTTAACTAGAGAGCAGATAACTCACCTCTGCAGTCATTTTGACTAACTCCTCGGATAGAGAGTCACGGATAGACTCCAAGGAATTCTGAAGTAAAGACAACCAAAGCCAGTAGATATAAGCTATTTAAACGGTAAACAAGATAAAAACACACACCTAAAATACGGAAATATCTGGTACTGAGGACAGTTTGAGCATTTAGTGACATTTATTGAATTCAGGAGCTCAAAAAACCGTTCATACCAAGCGAGACATATAGGATGCAAGTTCACCCTCCTTTTGATGAAGTGCAGACTCAAAAGCACTTGGTGTCATGCTCTTCATGAAGAGTGGACTTGCTGTTGCCTCTCCAATATTTCTTTTTTGAGAGAAACCATTAGACGAGTCCAAAGATGCTTGCAGAAAATAGCTCTCCTCCATGCTTTCTATGCTGCTAGCAGTAGAGAGTTTCAGAGACAAGCTTCCTGCACCGCAGTCACACAATAAGCACAAAAGACCATAAAAGATCAACTACATCATAACAGAAAGGACCATACCATTCTCCGAAGTTGAATTATGCCTTGCAATTGGAGCGTGCTCTGTAGACTGCACACGCACTGTCCTTTCCAAGTCTACTCGGGCAGCTTTCTCCCTTTCTACTTCCTGTAACAAAATTAAAGGCTTCCTTCCGTAAACAGAACCAAAATATCAAATCTAAGTACCAACACTTAAAATGGTTCCTATGGTCATATAGAAGTAATAAACTCTCAAGGAATGCCTCACGTAACATCAGCAGATACATTGAAATAAGTTTCATAATGCTAAACCACACATGCCTCATGGTTTTGTTTTTTATCATCAGAGTTGAAAGGAAAAAGAATTCAAGAAAACAACTCAATATGAATGGGAAATGGGACACTTGGTCAACTCACAAGCAAAGACAATGAATACGCTAATGAATCTAAAGCAAAACCTGTTGCAGAAGTTCTCGGTGCACAAGAGCATCTTGTAACTCTTGCTTATGTTTCCGTCTCAGTTCCCTAATTTCTTCCTCAAGCTGGTTTGCCCGACCTTCTTGTGTATCAGCTTCCTCCTTTGCTGCTAGGTATTCTTGTCTGTTCTCAGCAGCTCTCTGTCTCTCTTTCTCAAGGGACCTGCTTAGCTGAGTTTGTTCTGCTCTTAGACATGAAATCTGAAGCAAAGCGAAAGTTAAGCTCATATCCAGAAATGTTTCCACAAGTAAAACATACACCTGCCATAAAAGTAGAACCTGAGCTTCAAGAACATTAATTCGTGATAAGGTTTGAGATAAGCGTTCATTTACAGATCTCTCTCTCTCTTCTGCAGCTGCTGCTTTCGCCTCTGCTTCCTGAAATTTTGATACAATAGAAAATTATGAGAATATACAATTTCACATGTGGTATCATAACATGCAATAAAATTATAAACACCTGGAGGCGAGAGTTTAGAGATCTCTCCACAGTAGCCCAAGCTTCTGCTTTTCTGGAAGTTGTTTCCTATTAAAAATAGTGCAAAAACAAAATTAAAAAAAATTGAGACCACAGTCCTTGAAGCTTGTTAAGAATGCATTAGAACAACATATTCACCTGCATGGCTTCAATCTGCCTTAAAAGCGGTCTTGTAGACTCAGGCACTTGTGTAATCAACTCCTCACACCGACGCTCACTTGCCTAGAAAACAAATTTGAAGTGTGAGCTACTCTGCTACTGGAAACAAATATCCAAAAAAAAAGTATCAACTATCAAGGGAAGATTTAATATCTCTCTACAGTCAGCATAAACTCGGCATACTTGATAACGTTTTTGAAGATCTTCAATGTCCCTGCGAAGCATATCTTCTCTAAATACTGTCTACGTAGCCAGAAAACAAAAATAAATCATACCTTTTTTATATATTAGCATGATAAAATCTGAAAATTAATACAATTAAAAACCTGCTGTTCCTTTCTGCTTAAGGTCTGCCTTAATTCTTCAAGCGTCTGTACTAGCATGGATTCACGTTCTTCGGCCTCTCTTAGACGACTCTCCAATTCAGTTCGGGCTTCATTGTTGGCACGTGCCTCTGCTAGTGCTTCAGCCTCCCTTGCTGCATTCAATGCATCTGTATAGAAGTCCTTCTGAGCTGCAAGTTCAACTTGGTGTTTATCAATTGTTTCCTGCAGCAACTTCTCTGTAGCTGTCTTGTCCTTCTTGATGCTCTCCACCTTGTTCTCTTCAACCTGAAAGCAGAACAAGGAGCATTAACTATCAACAAGTTGAAAGAACTTATTTGTAAGCAACAGAACTCTTTCTATGCAATTGAAAGGAAATAAGGATTTCTTGGACAAAATTAGGCCAAAAAAAAAACGATATAATAATAAAGGTCATGAGTACATATCCCCAAGGTCTAACTAGAACTTAATAGGAGATTTCAACTTCCTCCCAGGTCTTAAGGGAATTGAGTAATGTTTTTAATCCGTTCAGATCACTCGGACAAAATGAAGTAAAAAGGAAACATTAGTAAGGCATAACAGTGTTTCTTTTTCTTATTTTCCCTTTCCTTTTTAAATTTTGATAGGTGAATAAACAAACCAATAAAGCAGCACCAACGGCATGGCAATCCAAGAACAAGGCTAAGTTAACTGAAGACAAGATCTAAAAAACTAATAGCATACTGCGATTCTATGAAGTTCTGTCTATTGAACCCACAATCTTAAGTTTGAAACCAAGTATCCCCAAATGAAAGAAGCGCAATTACAGAATAAGGAAGGCCTATTCCAAGCAGTTTTCACAATTATAGTAAGCAACTACAGTATAAGAATACGAGTTATTACTATGGAAAAACCAATTAACCTGAAAGATATTGTTTTGCTCGAGGGAGGATAAAATTGAGCATGGTATAGAGTTTAATATCTTGAATCCAGAAAAATAATAGGAGGAACTTTCCAATTCCAAGGCATGCACTTGCCTGAAGCTTTGTAGTCAGACCTTTCTTCTCCTCTTCAAGCTCTCTAATCTAGTATGACAAAAATAGAAGGAAAAATAAAAATAAGAAGTGAACACTGAAGAGAAAGGAAGAAGAGTACCAGAAATAAAGAAAACTCAGTCACAAAAACATTGTTAAACCTGAGCCCTTAATTTCCTGATAAGAGCTTCTTGAGTAGCCTGCTTCTTTGAAAGCTCTTCACCTGGGAGGATAAAATATCTTGTAATAAGAATGCATAGGAACAAGGAGATCAAAATTGCTCAAGAATCACCAGGCACCAAAATAGATGCACTAAAGAATATATTTTTGACTAAAATCCCATACATGGTCAATTATAAGCCTCCCTTAGACTTTAGCTCCCCTGTAAAGGTTAGGCGGGCAATGAATTATCGGTAACATATAGAGAACTTTATCCATTCCCTTTGAAGAATTCTCTATACATAAAACCTACACCCATCACAAATAATCCTCCTCTAAAATGTATTGACAGATAATCCGACTCAAGGTATTTCTTAAAAAAGAAGTGTGTCCATACACTCTCCATTATATTTGCAGAAACTCCAATGCAAAGAAATGACACAATGACTATTCAACAAGTGCCAACAGATCTAAGAGAGGAAAGTTATATGTTTGTGAACAAGAAATAGAGCTACCGTGTGTTGCATAAATCATAAATAAGAGTTTTCAGAACTCACCTTCAGCCATTACTTGTTTAATTATTTCATCTTTTTCCTTCAAAAGAGCAGCAGCGTCACTTTTTTTGTTCTGCTCTCTTCTAAGAGTATCCCTTTCCTTAGTAAGTGCATAAACCTGGACAAACACAAACAAGAGACAACCACACTTAAAAAACATATTTAGCTTAAAAGGACAAACTTTTCCTAAAGTATATAACACACTGACAACATTTTCAATTAATTGAAACTTAGATGAACCAAATCTCATACAAGAAACTTCGTAAAAGTGATGATAGTCATGACACAATTAAAATAAGGCAAACTATTATAGGGGGCAACCTTTGAATTATAATAAGGGACATCAAGCATGATATCCATCATTGATGACGTTATGAGAACGAGAACGAGAGAAAAGTATCGCTGAAAACCAGAGATCAAGGCATGAAATAACCTTAAACCGTACTTAACCTCATACATATAGTCAATAATACCAGTAAACCTAATAGACAACAAAGACGATATTTTTCATTCACAGCCAAGATATTAAGACAATTTACAAGTGCCAGTCTTAACTGGAGACCTATTCCACAAGGACCACAACTAATTTTTTTATTTATAAAGTTAGCAAATGGTTAGAAATACTACAAAATATAAATAATGGTTTTCTAGAATCAGGGTTGTCTAGAAAGCAATGGCGCTATAGGCAGGAAGCAAACTTTTTAAGAGATTACTAGGTGAATGCCAAAGCAAGACGACATACTAGAACATTAAAAGCATGCATAGCATCTAAAATATTTTATTTAGTCCAAAGGGGAATGCCCCAATAATAAGATATGGGTGTTTCTAACCGGGAGGTTCTAGATTTAAATTTCAGGGGAAAGGATATTATGCAATGGAATAGGGTTAAGACCTCATATGAAGCCCAAGAGATAGTCGGTCTATCTGCATTTCCAAGGATATGCTATTGGTGTCAGTACATCATGTTCACTCACTAAGGAGAACAAGTTTAACCATCACCAAATAATGTGATTCACGCTTCTGCAAAAGGTTCTAAAATTTCTCAACAACAATATCACAAGGAGAAACATAAACAACGAAACTAATACAGAAATGAAAGAAAATAAAAGAGGGGATGAAAGTCTGGAACATACCTTCCTTTCAAGGGTTGAAACCCTTTGATGATATTCTTCTCGCAATAACTCAATTTCTACTTCATCGGATTTTCTCTGTTCCAAACTTTCAGCTGTTAGATTGCTATCTTTTTTCATTTTTATTAGGGGAGAGACAGTGAAGTATCCATCTAAAAATCTAATTAGAAGTAGTTACCACTTATTTCTTCAATTATTGGATGATTAATGTGGAAGGGGAAAATGAAGTAGAAAGTTATTGACTTATATTTAGAAAAATGAAGAAAAAAATTAAAGAATTTACAGCTATGAGTTTATGACTATTGATGTAGGTTCCAACAGTTTTAATGATATATTGAGAAGGATTGCCAATAACACAACTACAAGTGCTGGATGATTAAAAGAGAGACGGTGCCATCACAGTTATGATGTAGGTTCCAACAATTTGAATGCTATATCATGGGAAGCATTGGAAGTAACATTATAGAGTAAAATTACATTATATGTTTCTTGTTCAAATCACCGACCTAAATAAACAACCGAGCCAAACACCCCCGCCACCAATTTATCTTTGAAAAATTGTCTATAAAAACAAATCAAAGAGAATGATAGTCCCCATCATTGAGAACTATTTGCGTAAACAACATTCCATTCACTGCTAAGACACGCATTCATAATCCCTATAAACCAGCATTTAACAGCAATCATGATTATGCAAAATGTCTAAGGGAGGAACAGAACTTCACCATTGGGGCTCTCCTCAAGTCCAAGGTGAACACCATGCAAATTAATATATAACATAAGTTTTCTTTACAGGAAAAATTCGACCATATTTCATCTATAAGATATACAGTTTGAAAACATGTTATAGAAACTGATGATTTTAAAGTGTATATAGGGTTATATTAAGTTCTGCACATAGAAATAAGACCACATTAAAAAAACTTGACTAGAGACAATAAAACATAGGAGCATACAAAAAGAAGATTTTTCAAGATATAATAATAGATATAATCTAACACAAATGTACAGAACAAAAAAGCGATCAGAAAAAACATCTAAGAATCAATCCTTTTATCATGGATCAGTCATGGACAGAATTATATGACAAGCCAAGTCTTCAAGCTGAACCTTCTAAACGATAACTTGGGACTTTGTTCATTTTAATTTCTATTCAGATGTTCGGTTTTATTCAAGAGACTAATCTGTACAAAGCAGAAAGCACTGAAAAACAACAGACAGCAGAACAAAACATATTTAAGTGTCACTACCATATCGACAGTGCCAAAACCATGTTAAAATATCTAGGGAAAGAGAAATGACTGTACATACCTTCAAATCCACATTTACAGCTTTAAGTTGCTCGTTCTCATTCATTAGCTTTGCAATTTCATCAGCTTTTGCCTGAAAAAAAATTGAAACTGGAAATTCAAGAACCATAAATCTTTAACGAGAAAAGATAATATAAAACTTGATTTCATTTCTTTAGTGCCCCATCTCTTGAAAAAATGTAGCATAAGATACCATGATCAGATGCATAAAATAAATAGTAAAGTTCATAGCCAAATAAGAGATAATGGCTGACACCTAAAGTTTAATCAGGAAAAATCCATGTTGCAGAGAATGACGTATACACTACCATCCAAAACCTACCGAACACTCCCCTTTTTATCTTAAAATAGAAAGAAATGCACTAAACAAATAATCCTTCTAGTGTTATGGAGCATCATAAAGGATCTAACCTTTGTAATGTTATTTATTCAAGAAGGAAAGGTGATATGCATATGAGGAAGAGAACAAGAAATATTCTCAAGAGCTTCAGTCAATTTCTGATAGAAACAGCAGCATGCATTATGTCAATCTCACATGTGCATGCTTCCTACATAAAATAATGGAAAATGTGAAGTACCTGAGCTTGCTTTGCAGCACCTTGTAATGCAGATTCCATCATTTTCATTTCCATCCTCAGCTTCTCCAATTCATGCGCAGAATCAGCTGAGGCGGGATTTATAGTTGCAGAACTCAAGTGCAGTTCTTTAACATCAGTTTCACTGTCATTAATCTGCTCACCCACTTCAACTCTTTCAGTATTTGAGTCGTTTTCAGCAAAAACTGATTCAGAAACCGTCCCTTCAGCCTCATATGAAGGAAGCACAATAAGAGATGGAAATTCCTGAACACTGTTAGTCTCCTCAACAGATATAGAATGCAAACTCAGAAGCATCGACTCTTCAGGGCCACCACCACCAGCATCTAGCCTATCACTTGGCTCCTCAGATTTAACAGAACTTTTCTCTGAAATCTCTTCCGTTTGCGACTTTTGTTCATCTTTACTTTCATGTATGTCTACAGCATCAGTTGATTTTGTTGGCACAGGCTCGGCATCCTCAACATGGTCTACTTCTGCACTATCTAATTTCACTTCCTTGAAGTCAGAACCTTCAGAAATGACCATAACAATGCTTCCTTTCTGCTGTTCTCTGTCAAGGGAATCTGATGACTCGACATTCTGAAGGGTAATTTGAGAAGGCTCGGCAAAAACTTGTTGTGTTTCTGATTCAGGTTCAGCTTTACCAGGGTCTGAAATCACAGAATCGGCTCTCTCCACAGCCTCTGAATGTTCATTATCTTTTTCGAACTTGACATCTTGTGTATCATCTTCAAGAGTGGTTTTCTCATGAGACTTTATTTCCTAATTATTCCAAACTCAAATAAAATAGTAGGGGATTGACCCTTCACTAGATTATTAGGTAGATAAATTATTAAACAAAACAAACCTTTGTATTTCATGATTTTTATTCTTGTTTTGACATTTATATCTCCAACAATTAGATTAGCATGAGTAAGTAGAGCAAAATACAAGTTAGGCTTCGTAATTGAATTCCCACAAAATGGAAATAAAGCTACATGTTTTATTAACAAACTTTACGACTCTAGCTTAAATGATCAAATAATTCACAAAGCTTTCTTCAAGGTAATAACAACAGCCATTACCATTCACCAAAACGAACCCAATATCTTAATCTGAAATATATGGCAAACAGAGGCTTGCACTTGAAATTTGCATACAAATATATAAAGATAGCACTAAATATTACCAATCTAAAACAGGGGGAAAATTACCTTCATTGTTGCTTGATTCAGACATCTCTTCAAAACCAAGAGCATTATCGAAGTTCTTCTCAATATTCTTCACGCTCTCTTGGAGTTTATTAACTGCCCCGGCAAGATCAGGAAAGCCTCCTAAGGAGACCTTCCCGCTAAACCAGGCCATCCTTTTTCTTTAACTCTATATACCTAAAACAGATGGATCTGAAAACTCAAATCCACCATTTCAAGCACATAAGAAACCCTACATTGACACCGCCAATAAATTTATTGAAAATTTCAAAACACTATCTAACAATATATAAATCGCAAATTGCGTGCCGGGAACGAATTTACAAAATTACGATCCATTCCAAGAAACCATAAACGCTGAGAAATTGAATGGAGCTATGAACAGTTCATGTTGTAAGTTGTAACTAATTAATTAATTATTACAAGAAAATTAAAGAAAGTGAAAAAGACTCCTGAACTTATACGGATGCGCGGTTTAATCGATTTGAAATAAATTATATTCTAAAGATACGACAGCATTCAGATTACTGAATAGTAAGATTTTTAAAGCATGAGTAAGAATTGAACCTGTAAGAACTGGGCGTGGATTTGAGATTTCAAATCATTGAGACTCTGCTTTCAAAAAGCAAAATGTCGGTTTACGGACTCAAACAGAGGTCCCATTGAACGAGAGGAACCAAAGAAACAATGGGGTCGATTTACTTTGCTCCGTAACCTTTTCTTTTTGCTTTTCTTTAATTTTTGGGTAAAATACATGGTTCATCACTCAATTATCTTCTCATTCCTATTTTGGTCACTAAACTTTCAATTTTTTCAATTTAATAACTGAACTTTATACATTAAACATTTTTTGTCACTCTAGAATATTTTATTATTATTGTTTATTTTTTTAATATTATTAAATGTAAAAATTATTTAAAATAAATAATAAAATATATTATTAAATTAAAAATATAAAAAAAGAATCACCGTCGCTTGTCTCACATATGACCACCATTGGCCTTAGAATCGGCATCCGTTTGATTTCAAGTTATACTGGGAGACTTGTTTTGACACGTTGAGTCCAAGTTTGGTGGTTGTTTCATCGGAAAAAGTCCCAAAACCAATGAATCTCAATTGAAAGTTTTGGGTTTTCTCGTTTTCGATATCTTTTCCGTGGACTTTAAAACACTTTTCCTGAAAAAATGAAGGTCGGATTTAAAATTAGAGGGACGAGACGAAGCAATCGGTGAAATTTGAGACCGAAAGACCACCATCTATAGTTGTCGACGGTGGCATCCAACGACGGCGAACGATGAAGGCTGAGAGTTAGGTTTTATTTTATATTTTATATTTTAAATTATTTTTATATTTAATAATATTAGAAAATTCAAAAATAAAAAAAATGTCTAGAGTGACCAAAAACGTTAAATGTGTAAAGTTCAATTATTAAATTGAAAATTTTGAAAGTTTAGTGACTAAAATAGGAGTGAAAAAGATAATTGAGTAGTGAATTGTGTATTTTACCCTTAATTTTTAAGTTATGGCTGATTGATCCAAGATTGAAACGTGGCGGGTATTTCAAATTATTTTACCGGAACAAAAAATCGAGTTCCAGTAAGAGAGAGAGAGAGAGAGAGAGAGAGACCCACAAATACAGCTCATCCATAAAAAAAGCTTAAAGACCCCATTTGCGTTTAAAGTATAAATTTTTTTCCCCTAAAAGATTTTTCGGGATATTTTACTTTCCTAAACTATAAATTGTCACCCTTATTTTTTTATAATTTTATTTAATATTTTTTATGTTAGACCATTTAAATGACTAACATTAGCTGACGAGAAAAATTGAAAATTTTCCTCTCGTAGGCGATCTCTGAAATTTTAAAACACTTGCAAATTACAATGTGGTTACTAAGCTTTAAAATATTTTATTAAAATTATTGTCATTGAAAAAATTCACTAAAATCATTGTCGTTAAAAAAAATTATTTTGATTGTTAAACTATTAAAATGACTAACGTTAACTGACGTGAAGAGTTTTAAAATTGGGTAATATACAAATTGAAACAAATTTTCTAGAGTTTCCATAAGTAACTTTCATGAAAGCTATTGTAGTTAAAAAAAATATTTTGGTTACTAGATCGTTAAATGGCTAAGAGTTGGTAGCTAACGTTGTTGAATTTAAAATTAGATAAAATACAAATTAAAACAATTAACTTACTAGAGTTTTCGTAAGTGACATCATTTTTGTTATATTTTACACTATTGACCTAAATTCTTTAAAATTCACAATTTGGTTCTCATTTTTCTAGAATTCACATATTAATCCTCACACTTCCAAAATTTTCATAAAAGTACTTGTGAACTTCAAAAATTGCAATTTAATTTTTGAATTTCAAATTTTCTCAATTAAGCCCCTGAATTCCATTTTAAGGCTAATAATCTCCTAAATATCACATTCTTTTAAAATTAATATTTTTCAAAAAGTACATTTCTATTCAGAAATTAGAGAAATTATATCATGGGTTATTTCCGCCACGTCATCCATGGGACTAACCAATAAAAACCACCCATCTTTTTACCAAGTGAATCTTCACCTATATTTACTGTAAATCAATTTTAAAAATAGTTTTTTACCAAGTAAAGATTCACTTGGTAAAAATACGACATGAAAAAATATTGAGATGAGTAATTTTTATTGGTTGGTCCCATGGATGATGTGACGGGAATGACAATGATATAATTTCTTTAAAAACTATATTTTTTTGGGAAAAACGCTACTTTATAAACAATTAATAATAACAGATACTATAAATACATTATTGTCGGGATTGTTTTCTATACTCGGATCCAAAGTAAAATTGTTAGTTTCATCACCGTTGATGGTAGGCGATTAAATTAGTTACTTTAGTGATGATAATATTAAATAATTTATCGGTGAGATTAAAATCAATAAAAAAAGTTGTATTTTTGTAACATTATGGTGCGATTATATGATAATATATGTTCTTTATTTTTAAATATTTGAAATTCATATTCATCGTGCAGACAAACAGCTCAAACTTGAGTTTTCTAATAATAACAACACTCTCATTTATACTACGACCACTTAATGGGTTCAGTCGTGATTGAATTCTTAAATCTATTTCTAGTTGTTTTTTTAAGAGAGTTGCCACCAAACCAAAAGTAAGCCCATATGCTATTGATTGTCGTAAGAAATATCCACGTATGAAGAATGCATGTCCCATTGCTTATGGACTTGCCTTAATAATGAATATTAGACTATACTGTATGATGGTGAGTTAGGTGTGGACCGGTGGTTGATTTTCACTATTACACTTCAACTTTATTCTTCTTCTTTTCCCCTGCTGAATTAATTAACAATTAGTACTAACAAAACTCGCAATTATATTCCATTAAGTATTTTAATTATTTCAAATATTGCATGGCACTCTTTTGGTGGTAGGTTTTCAACAGACTTACTGACCCACCTTTTTCACCTACTCTTCAACAACTAATTGTCACTAGAAATAGGATATTATTGCAACTTTGAATTTTTTTATTTTTTTTTTGTCTGTTAATTTTTTTTAACCACTGATATTTGATTTATTTGTTGTTATTCACAATATCAAAATTTGAGTTATTGATCTTTCTCAGGGATAAATTATCTGGTAGTATATTAGATTATATTTTATTTGTGCATTAAATATAAATCTGTAATAATATAATCAAATTAAATTGATTAATTATCTTCAAACTTAAACTTATGTGCAATACCAAGATTTAATAATATAAACTTAATTTCAATATATATATTTTTAACATAGTTCAATACCAATAGGATGAATTATTACTGGGCTTTAAGTTGAATAAAATCTGCTAGCTTAAGAAAGATTGAAGTAGTGAGGCACAGATGGCTCAACAATAAGATATTAAATGAATACATATATATAAATAAAGAGAAAGGCAGCTGTTTGAATTTAAACTTAAAAATAAAACTATAAATAGTAATACCATGATTTTTTCAAAATTAAGTTCATAAAAATATTATTGCTATTACATGTTTTTTATTCGTCATCGTTTTTTATGGCTTAGTTCAAAATCAATAACTATCTCTTTTAATAAACTATTTAAAATTCTGATATGAAAATAAAACTCTCATCAAGAATACAATTTATATATTTAAATATTTTTTTAACAATTTCTACTTAAGGAGAAGAGAAGGAAAAATTTATTTCTAGTGGGTCTAGAATTCACAACCTAAGAGAAATATAATGTGTCAATTGAGAGCTTTTAACACCTTGATGTAGAGATTATTGACAACCTGTACGATCAATATTTAAGTTAACTTTAATTATCAATGGTTCTTCGACAAACCTATATGATCTATGTTTTTGTATGGTCTTATTCCTTGGCGTGACGTATTAGGATTTATAGTTAATTTTAATTGGAAACTTGTAATTTCATATGATCACATCGGTGTTACACTTTTATTCCAACATTGTCCGGTTAGGATTTAGTAAACAAAAAGTATTTGGGCTATTTAAAGTATGAAAATTAGTACTTTTTATTATAATTATCAGTATTCAATTAATTAATCGATTAAGTTAAATTGGATATTAAAAAATAGTATAAAATAATTTTATTTATTTCATTAAAAAGTCGTAATTTAAATTTTTTATTTTATTTAAATGAACTAACACCTCATTCAAGTAGATTAACTAGTAATTGATATATCATTTGAGATTGTATGTATAATTACTTTATTTTTTTTAGCAAAGTATTAATTGTTTAATTTATTGAATGTTTTAGTAACACGATCAATTTTTCATAGACCAAATTCACTTTGTCAACTTTTTATTATACCATTATTGTTTAAGGCAAATTAATATTAAATATATTCTACTTTTTTATCCTTTCAACTTGCAAACTTTGCTCATTTCTTTTGCGTCCTTTTCAATAGTCTCATCATTCCAATATACATGTCCTACCATAAATTTATTGAAATTGTTACACCCTTTCCAACTTTTCTCTCCCCTTGGAAATTTAATTTACTTTTATTTTTTGTCTCTCCAAAACTTGCATCATAAGAAATCTTAAAAAAAAAGTCAAATTCTATAGAAGGTCCTTATACTATGTATTTTTAAGAATTTATTTTTTTATATTTTTTAGTTTAACCACTTGTATTCAATCCATTAACTGACTAATTTGAATATATAATATTTGTCCAACTGTAAAAAATACAAGATATATATGTCATAATAACATGTAAAAATAAACCGCATCAAATTTCTTTGACAATGTTAAACGGGAAAAAACTGACACTAGGACTGAAAATACACATTTTGAAAAATAGAAGGAATAGAAATAATTAAATTATAGAGAGACTAAATTTGTCCATAACACGTAGTACGAGGACCTTTAAAGTACAATTTAACCCAAAGATATAAATTAAGAAAGAAGGATATACACCTTGGTTCTTTCTTGTAAGATATCATGATTTTCTCCTTTTGCATTCCCCAATAGATGATCAAACAAAAAGATGTTTTATTGCTCGCTTGGATTTTCTGCGTAACAAGGGTCGACGGTTGTGTGCGGTACTGGCTATGGTCTTAGGGGAAGACGATGTCGCGATGGTTGGGCACTTGGGGGAAGGTTTGGTCTGTTCTTCGTCACCCAGTTTAAGAGTGATTTAAGATCGTTTTATTGTTACATGGAAAATTTATCATAATGTATTTACGGACGTAGATACGGTGCATTATTTTTTCCCTATTAGGTTTATAGAATTTTTTAAATGAGACACACGCCTATGCTCCATTTTACAAGATCCAATGAATAAAGTTATATCCGTTTATTTCAAAAAAAATGTTAGAAAATATATGATAAAAAGAAAGGATAAACGAGAGAGAAAGAAACCCAAAAAAAAAACTCAAATCAATTAATACTATACAAATATATAATACTTCTTTTCCTTATGAAGGAACCATCTGATTGCTTCGTATTTCTACCACTCCCAACTACCATAGCATCACAAGTTCATATATATCTTAAGTTGAATTGTAGATGAACTTCATCACAACCCATATACAAATAAAGCAATTGAAAAGAAATGTTAACGATTAAGGCAAATA
This sequence comes from Hibiscus mutabilis, assembly GCA_019671005.1. NCBI lineage: Eukaryota > Viridiplantae > Streptophyta > Magnoliopsida > Malvales > Malvaceae > Hibiscus > Hibiscus mutabilis. Next base: position 73,531 of record JAGYYJ010003117.1, read on the forward strand.
ATATAACTCAATTTTGTAATAATATGACTCATATTAATTTTTTAATATAATATGCCTCATATTAATGTTTACATATAAAATTGAAGATTTAATAATATAAACTTAATTTCAATATATTTTAGTTATTTTTATAAATAAGATTGCTTTGCTAAAAGCTTAATGGCAACCTTAGCTAAACCCAGTTTTGTTTGATTTAAATGGCCCAATTATTTAAGATTATTTTATAAAATAATAGCACGACGTTTCTGAATAAGAAAGGAAATTCCCCTTTATTCCTTGTCCCTAACCTTCTGGTAGAAGGCTAGTAGCTGTTTTACTGGGTAACAAATACAATAAAAGCTTAATTTAGAGTAAATTGTTTTTTTAATAATAGCTTAAGGGTATAAGAAATTTTTAAATTTTTAGAAAAAAATCAATTAAGCTCATGAGTCTTCCTTGTACCAATTAAAAATTTAAATCAAGAAATTAAATCAGTTAAGCCATTGAACTAAAAAATTAAATCAATTAAACAGTTTGATTAATCTTGACCATTAGATTTGACAATTTTTGCATCTGTTGGTGCAGTGCGTCGTGTCACGGTTTTTTCCCTTTGACATTTTCATAAATTTTTATTTTATTTAAAATTTCTTTAAAAGCTCTAAAAGTTCTAAAAAAATTATAACATTTTTAAAGCTATTTTTTGGAAAAAAAATAAATACAACATGATAGAATTGTAGCATATCATATGCCAGTAATATCTAAAAAAAATCTGTCAAGATTTAATGATCAAAATTTATCAAATGGCTTAATTGAGTGGTTACAAGGTAATATTTGTCCATATTTTTTAACTCTTTGATAACACACACATTGCAGACAAAGTTGGTTGAACTCGGGTCTCCTAGGATGAGCATCATCCTATTTTCTACTGGGACAACTAGTTGGATTCAATTATTCAACTTACTTTATATAATTGTAAGTTATAATTTCACTAAAATCTATAATTTATTAATTGTATAAATAAACATAAATCCAGCAAAAATATAAAAATCCTAAATACAATACGTATATATTAATATGAAAACAAATCATAACATATTTGTTAAATATGTCTTACTTGTACAATGCTATATGGTGCCCGACACAACTTCATTCATACGTAGTTATAATTGTAAAATTTGACTTTCCACAGCTTTCTCAGAACTAGTTAAACCGAAAGTGGCTTAGTTTGACCAATAAGATTCTAGTTTGATGCAAAAAACGTTGTTAGGGAAAGGTCACTATCATTGCTACCCTAAATTTTATTTTGAAAATATTTATTGGTGGAATTAAAAAAGCAAACTTATATTTTTTTCACATTTGAATTTTAATACTTAATATTATCTCAATCAACAATGTAAAGTTATATTTTAGCGATTGTATTTTTGAATAAAAAAAGTAAAATTAAAAACTGAAGGGAGGCTCTATTTAGATTGCCCAGGCTAAAGTTTTTCATAGTTGGATACGGAAAAAGTTCATAAAGCTTATGGATGAATTGACTATTGTTAGTGGCAGCTTGCAAGAAGGGTATGGAGCAAGGAAAGTGTGGGATCCCCTAAAACACAAAAAAGAGAAAGTGCTATGGTTTAGGATTTTGGGGGACTTTCAATTTCCAGACAATCATTCATTTCGTGATTTGTTGTGTTGGACAAGCTGCCAACGAAGAGCAGGATGATAAAATAGGGAAATCAGATTGATCCCTGATGCTTGCTGTGTGGTGAAGAACTTGAAACTAGAGATCACTTATTTGATGAATGTTCTTTTTCGAGTCAGGTGTGATGTTTGACTGTGCAGGCTTGAAAGAAGTAGTGGACTCATGGGAACTGAAATGGGATCCTTGACTGGGTGATGAGGGTTGGAAAAGGGAAATTCATGGGAACAATGATTGTGATATTGACTTGGTGTGGTTTTAACTACCACATTTGACATGAAAGAAATGGTCGATTGCATGGGAAACGAACGTATTTGGAGGCTGATATTTTTTATTTAATTAAGCGTGATATTGGTTTAAGATTGAGTAATTGTAAATGTTCTTTAGCTACTGAATGGGGCATTATTTGTACCGGAGTTGAATTTAAAATTTTTAGATGAAAAAAGTTTCGTTTATCCAAAAAAAATCTTTATCTATTATTGAATAACTGTAGGATTTAATTATTCTACAGTAATATTCCACCAAAGTCTAAAAATGTACAAATTACTGTTTAAAATAATAAAAATTCATGTAAGAAACGTCTAGAAAGGGTTATTTTGAAATTTTGATGAAGTTTGGAGTCAAATACATTAAATGCATTCACTTATTTCAAACTTAATAATAATAATAATAATAATAATAATAATAATAATAATAATAATAATAATAATAATAATAATAAAGAGTAACAGACAATTTACAATCTCACAAACTTCACACAAATATTCATAACCAATGATGCTCGAGTTTGACCTTTGCTGGTTAAGCGAAGCCGTTTCCTTTCTATCACGACTCAGCTCAGCCAAGCTCTTTATTTTATTTCTACAAATATTGTTAAGGAATCCTTTAAAATTATTTTATTACATTTAAAATATTCCTCAATTCAATTTTTTATTTAATCAATAAAAACGTGATAAAGCATCTATGAGACTATAACTCGTAATTTTATATTTGATGCATTTATGTTATCAATAAACTAAACATATATATATATATTGATAAATAAGTAATGAAGAACCATACTATCAAATGTCTCTTTACAAAATTCTTCTAACTTAAATAAAAAAAAAGTATACTTGATAGTATTTACAAAGTCATAAATGTCAGGACAAACAAACTAGAATCAAACCATGCCCACATCAAGTAACAAATTTCATGCAACAATAAATGACTTTATTTTAGTCCGAAAAACATTTAATCGAAATGAATATTCTAATACAAATGAATGAATATCATAAGCTCGAGTTATCTTAGCTAAATTATCCGCAACCTTATTCGCCGAACATTACAAATCTGTATCTCCTAAAGCCTATCAACTAGCTTGAAAATTATGTTAAAATCCCCGAAACCAAAGACAAGTGCCTGTAATGGCTTTTAACTCACCTAACTCTCTCCATAAATTTATCATTTTCTCTCTCCCATTACGAGCATAAATACATGACAAAAAAATAATCCTCACCCTTACTTAGACGACAAGTAAGCTGCTGAGCAAAACCACCAATCAAATCAAACTTTCAACCCCCAACCAAGAACCTTGTCCTCCCATTAGACGAAACACAATAGTTATTGTAAAACCCCCAATCACCAAACCTACGGTGAATAATAGCATCAGTATTACTGGCCTGAACCCTTGTCTCCAACAGACACACTATATCCACATCTAACTTTCGAATAATTTTCAAAACCTTATGCTGTTTTAGGGGATCGTTAAACCCGTCACATTTCACACAAGAACTGCCATTTAAAAAGAGAGGAACCATCATCCTTGGAACCCTTACCAGTACATCTGCCTTTCCTTTTCTTCTTACCCATTTTTTTTTGGGTTTTAGCTTATCCACCAGGTCAACAACACCACCCGTAGCTGCCTTTTCTGGTCGAAAAGAAGCATTCTGAACAACCTGATCCTCAATCACTGAACAAAGAGCATCAAATTTATTTGCACTAGAAGCCAACACACCCTCTATATCAGCACTAACTCCTTGCACAGTCTCCTTAACAGGACTTGGACAATCAGAACTAATACCCCCACCCTTAGGAACCACATCAACATCACCAAGAGAACATTCATTAGAACTAACTCTAACAACTGGTTAGGGAGCATCAACAGGAACTTCTCTCAAAACCTCATCACTTTCTAACTCCTGCCGAATCACAGAATCAACTACAACAGGAGCAGTAACCTTTTTACACTTATCTCCAGAGTGCTCAAATATAGCACAGTGGCTACACTTTGGGGGGCCCAGGCAAGTTCAACACCCACCTCCACACAGTTATCATCCCTTAAATCCACAGTAGTAGAACCAGGCAAATCAAATTTAGCCTCAACATCCACACAAACCTTAACAATTTCTAACTACATTTTTATAGCAGTTGCTCTATCAGTATATAATGGCTTGCCTAGAGCACTAGCCAAATAACCTAAACCTGGTTGTGAATATAATTCCAATGGAACATACCACAATTTAATCTAAACCGAAACAATCTCAAGATTAACAACCTCATGAATCATACCTGGCAACCAATGTCAATTTTTAATTAGATTGCATTTAGATTTATAATTACGTTTAATGATCTCGATAAAATCCGAAGTTAAATTGACAAATTTTCCCTAAGTTGAGTATATGTTACTTGAAGTAAAATAATGGGAAAATTATATGAATCATCACTCAACTTTACTTCCACTCCTATTTTAGTCACTAAACTTAAAAACTTTTCAATTTGCTCACTCAATTTTTAAATATCTCTTATTTTGATTACTATACCGTTAAATTATAAAAAGTGTGATGATATGATTTTTATTAATATTTTATTATAACATGGCTTTTTATTAATATAAAATGCCACATATGATATAAAATAAAAAGTAAAATTTCCAAACGCCAAATCTTTGGCCTTACCATCCCCAAACACCAAACTTTTGATCTTACCCTCAAACGGCAAACACTCTTCACTCTCACCATCATCATCCTAAACCCCAAACATTCATTGATTCCTTAATTACCAGTCCCACCATCACCAAACTCCAAACCCTCATCGTCCATACCTCATGAAATCTCAAAGCCATACCGAAAAAAGAAAAATACATACGAATGGTTACATCAGTTCAAAGCTCAAAAGAGAGGAGTAGAGAGCTGAGCTGATGTTGCTTTTTAGATTATTCCCCCCCACCCCCACCCCCAAAGTTTTTTTTCCTACAAAAAATCGATTGAATTCGGAATTTCAACTCATGTTCGATTCCCTCTTTTTTATATTATATCTTTGCAAACTCATCTCATTTCTGGTAGAATTTTGAGTAGTTTTAGAATGCCATCATCGTCGTTGCAACAACCGCCGTTGATGTACCATGAGAGTCCTTTACCCACACAACTCATCTTTGCGCTGTCGCAAAATCTGGTGCCAACGTTTTAAACCCACCGACTCCAATCCGCCGCATCAGTTTTCTTATTCTATCCTCTGTCGCGTCATTTCATCGTTATTTGCCTCGTTAAGGGGGGGATTTAGCTTCGTCTACCGCGCTACCATCCATAACTAACACGATAATAACAACGACAAGTAGACTGTGAAGGTGATGGACGCCGGCTCAGTCCAAGGCGAACGGTAATATGCATAACACATTCTTCATAAAGAATGCCCAAAGTTAATGAAAATAAGGAAGAAAGGTGGGTAAATGAGGAAAAATGAAGATTATAGGATCCAAAACGACGTAATTTTAGTCAAAATTTAATTTTTTGTATGGGTTCAAAATAACGTCTTTTTGGTTTAAGCTGCCATATCATACCACCATTAGTTATTTAATGGTAGAGTGACCAAAATAGGAGCAATTGAAAGGTTTTAACGTTTAGTAACCAAAATAAGATTGAGAGTAAAGTTAAAGTGATGATTCGTGTAATTTACCCTAAAATAATTGCAGCTAATTGCTTAAGCCAGCCAGCCAGCCAGGCCCAGCTGGACCAATAACACTGTATAAACTGAAAATACCGTTGGAGTGCTCAATTCAAGCCTTCAACAGCTTGAAGTTAGTTGGGTCTTTCGCATTTACATTTACAAATATCTAACAGTCAACTCCTACCAGCCTTTTTATCCTTTTCTTCTCCTTTCTCCTTCTCAACTCAACTCAACAATGGCAGAAATACTCAATAAATACTATATCCTTCAAAACAAATATTTTATGTAAAAAAAAAAACTGATGTGTGAGTTTATTTTTGTTTTATATCCTTAAAATCGATGGTACCCCACATTTAATTCCTTTCTCCCCTTTCTCTCTGCACCTTAAATCAACCATTTCATCGGCTAAACCAAAATCTCAGATTGCCATGGGCATCGTCGAAATGACTAACCCACCCACCAAAGATTTCTTTGCTTCTCCTGCTCTCTCCCTTAGCCTTGTGAGTAATTTTAACAACGTTTCTTTTCAAATTCATGCATATATCTCATATAATAATATTTATGCTTTACGTGTGTGTTTTTATAAAGGCCGGGATATTCCGGGATGCCGGTGCGACGGCGGCAGCAGCTGCGAGTATGGAAGTGGAGGAAGGAGATGAAGGAAGTGGCGGCGGCGGGGAAGGAGGAGGATCAGGTAATAAAAAGATGATACAGTGGAAATCAGTAGTGAGAACTCGGGTCCTGCAAGGTCAAGATCCGAAGATGACTTGTTAGATCAGGACGACGACGACGACGACGACGATAAAACCAAAAAGAAGAAGAAAGAAGTATCACCGTCACACGGCGAGTCAAATCAGAGAAATGGAAGCGTAAATCTCCCATTTCATTTCTCCATTTCCATTTTTTTATGCAATTTAAGTCTAAACAAACTTGAATGCAATGATATTTAGTAAATTTGAAATCTAGCTTGCCATCAATATTAAGTTATTTTGGGTAATTTCAATTACAGTTAAATTTGTATATACGACAAACTCTCATATAAGTACATACACTGCCATGCATGGGGCAGTTAATTGGGAAATATTTTTAATACTAAAAAGTTAGTGATATGCTTACAGATGAAAACAAGATTATAAAGTTAAAGATGACCCAAAATTTTAAGGTGACTTTGGTTACCTTTTCTAGCTTTGTTTTTACTTGAAAGATACGCCCCAAAAGCCATATTCTTTGGGGTTTTTTTTTCTCTTTTTCATGGCTGAAATACTGTCTCTCTTGTTCTCTAATTGCTTGACATTAGTTGCTATCCTTGTATGATCAAAGTTTATGATGAGATTTGTTGTTTTCTTGTCTGTATGAAGATGAAATACGTATAATAATCCTTTTCAGGCTGTTTAAAGAATCACCCCATCCAGATGAGAAGCAAAGGCAGCAACTGAGTAAACAATTAGGCCTTGCTCCAAGTCAAGTCAAGTTCTGGTTTCAAAATCGTCGAACACAAATCAAAGTAATCCCAGTTTTTATCTTTTAAAGTTTCGGTTAAAATCAGAGTATTTTGCATTTTGTGAATCATCTTTGGCTTTGCTGGTGTTAATGGAGTAGCCAATTTGCAGGCTATACAAGAGCGCCATGAAAATTCGTTGTTGAAGCACGAGCTGGAGAAGCAGAGGGAGGAAAACAAAGCCATGAGGGAGACTATAAACAAAGCTTGTTGCCTCAACTGTGGCATGGCTACCACTGCCAAAGACGGTTCCCTTACAGCTGAAGAACAACAACTACGTATAGAGAATGCTAAACTCAAAGCCGAGGTCTAGAGAGCTAATAATCGATAAAAAAAAACTCTATTTGTTTTCTCCCTTGAAAAATCTTTATTTAATGTTCATACTTCATATATGTTCAATTTCAAAACATCTGCAGGTAGAAAAGCTAAGAACAGTAATCGGAAAATACCCGTCAGGTGCGACTGGTTCAAGTTCATCGGGAAATGACCAAGAAAACAGGAGCTCATTGGATTTCTACACTGGGATTTTCGGGCTCGAGAAGTCGAGAATCATGGAGATCGTAAACCAAGCCGTGGAAGAGTTGCAGAAGATGGCTACCACCGGTGAACCGCTGTGGGTTCGAAGCGTCGAGACAGGCCGGGAGATACTTAACTACGATGAGTATGTCAAGGAGTTCTCCGTTGAAAATTCAAGCAATGGGAGGCCAAAAAGATCAATTGAGGCCTCTAGAGAGACCGGGGTTGTTTTTCTTGATCTCCCACGGCTGGTTCAAAGCTTCATGGATGCGGTAAAAAATAAATATTCATAAATGTAGAAGCCATTTCCATAGTTGACTGTAAATTTGATTTTGATTTTATTTCTATCTGTTTCGATAGAATCAATGGAAGGAGATGTTCCCATGCATGATCTCAAAGGCGGCTACTGTTGATGTGATTTGCCATGGAGATGCTCCAAATAAAAATGGTGCTGTACAGTTGGTAAGTTGCTTTGTCTGTCCGCAGCTCATGTGTTAGTGTCCCTTGTGCATTTTATTTTTATCTTTTATAATCACATTTTAATTACTATTTTTATATTTATTATTTTTAACTTCTCATAATTTATATTATATAGATTTTGGTATGTTTATGGTATACAATGTTATTTTTTTATTTTTTATTATAAACCTTGTTTTATATCTGTTTTTATCATATATATATATATTTAGGGCAATTCTTCGAACTGCTTTTCAAGGTAACGTGGGTGGACTAGCTGTTATTTAACATTGAAATGTTAACCTTTATAAATGCATATAACAAGGAGCTGAAAATATAATGTTGATTAATAAATTTCTTTTTTATTTTTTAATATTGTTTTTCAATAAAAATAAAAATTTCAGTAAATTTTCAATCAAAACATTAATGCATAATATTTTATTCATTATATTAAATAAACAAAACTATAGAGAAGATATGATTCTTCTTCTTTTTTTGATCAAATGTGAGCTATCTTGGTTTATACGTTTTCCTTCTTTCTTTTTAGTCTCGTGCTCCACGTGAAAAGTCTAAACCTTTTTCTTTTTTTTTTTATGTCTCTAACCTAATAAACGCAGAGGAAGGTCAAAGCAATTTGATACCGACCCTTCTCGTAAACAAAAATTGATAATTTTCTTAACTAAGTTTTAGACCTTGTATTAATGGTTTGGTACTCTTAATTAAGCAGATGTTTGCTGAGCTGCAAATGCTAACACCCTTGGTACCTACCAGAGAGGTGTACTTTGTCCGGTACTGCAAGCAACTGAGTGCTGAAGAATGGGCAATCGTCGATGTTTCTATCGACAAAGTAGAAGAAAATATCGATGCATCCTTAGTAAAATGCAGAAAGCGTCCATCAGGTTGCGTCATCCAAGATAAACCCAATGGCCATTGCAAGGTGTGTGTGTGTGTACACATATATATCTTTTAGGGGAAATTTAGAACCTTACTTCTTATTAAAACCATATGAGTTGATATAATTTCAGGTGATTTGGGTGGAACACCTTGAGTGCCAGAAAAGTGTTGTTCATACATTGTACCGTACCATTGTTAGCAGTGGTTTGGCCTTTGGTGCAAGGCATTGGATGGCAACATTGCAGCATCAGTGTGAAAGGCTCGTTTTCTTCATGGCAACCAATGTTCCTACCAAGGATTCAACTGGTAAGCTTAAAATTTGTCCATTTTGTTAGCAATATGTTTGTTCTTTTTTGGTCGGCAAAGAGAATATTCAGACTAATGCTTGTTCTTAAAATTTTAGGTGTTGCGACACTGGCTGGGAGGAAGAGCATTTTGAAGTTGGCCCAGAGAATGACATGGAGCTTCTGTCATGCACTTGGAGCATCGAGCTATCATACCTGGAATAAAGTCACCAGCAAAACAGGGGAAGACATTAGAGTTTCTTCCAGGAAAAACTTAAATGACCCCGGTGAACCTCTTGGGGTCATCGTCTGTGCCGTTTCGTCCGTTTGGTTGCCTGTCTCCCCGGCTCTTTTATTTGATTTCTTGAGAGACGAATCTCGTCGCAATGAGGTACTCATATCAATTAGAATCATAAAACAAGAATTGTTGGAAATACTCTTTTAACGATCTTTCCTCTGGAAACTTTAGTGGGATATCATGTCAACAGGAGGTCCAGTGCAGTCCGTCGCAAACTTGGCCAAAGGGAAAGATCGTGGCAACACAGTAACAATTCAAGTACGCTCTTTAGGCATTGTTTTCCCCTCTGAATCATAATATAGCATTCTAAGTTGCATCATGTTTTCTGTTCAGACAATGAAGTCAAAAGAGAACAGCATGTGGGTGCTCCAAGATAGTTCCACTAATGCTTTCGAATCCATGGTGGTCTTTGCTCCTGTGGACATAACTGGTATACAGTCAGTGATCACAGGATGCGACTCCAGCAACATGGCCATACTACCTTCAGGGTTCTCCATTCTTCCCGACGGGCACGAGTCAAGGCCATTAGTGATCACTTCTAGGCACGAGAAGAGCAATGATACTGAAGGAGGATCCTTGCTTACAATAGCTTTCCAAATCCTAACAAACAGCTCCCCTACTGCTAAGTTAACCATGGAATCTGTGGAGTCTGTCAACACAATAATATCTTGTACATTGCGTAACATTAAGACAAGATTGCAATGTGAAGATGGTTGATTAAACAACCATTCTTGATTAGGTAGACATTTAACTGTAAAACTCATAGTTTTTTCCGTCTCTTTTTTCTTTGTCCTTTTCACCCCCACAACTTAGAGGTTTAAGCAAATGACCTATTTTTGCTATGTGGGTTTGTTTCTATTCCTTCTTTGGTTGGCACAGATGGTTTGGACTTCATGCATATTTATGGAGGGGAAAGTGGATTGACAGAGTTGGATTTCAAAACATTTTAGATCTAAGAGAGTGAAATATTCCTGATGTATATAATTACTATTCATTTATGCAATATCGTGGTTTCTTGATTGCTTTACCAACTTCTGAGTCCTGAAATGTGTTGAATTATCCAGTGGTTTTACAAGGGATTTAGGGTTTTACACTGCTAAAACTGTCCAACCAAAGATCTCAAAAAAACCAGTCAAGATTAGAGCAGAGAACAAAGGTCATGACAAACTCAAAAAGCAACCCACATCCATGAAAAGCTACAATTATTACATTAAGCAGAAAAGGCAGTTTTTGAAACAGTGAAAACACTTGCAAAAGATGACAAATTTACCCAACACAAAAGGAGCCCACGCCAAAAGCTTTAACACTATGCCTGCTGCTCTTGAGGCTGGTCAGATTCCAATGGAATGCCCCAATGGAATGCCAAGCTCCCCTTTTTCCTCCTTCTCCCGCTTCCCATTCCTACTCGGTACAGGCACCGCAATGAAAGTCTTGGTCTTGCTAATCGGCCTGCACTTTTCAAGCTGCACATAGTCACCGACATTGAATTGGTTATCTGGGTCATGAGCCTGGAACTTCTTCTTCTTCCTAACACGCCTCTTGTATTTTGGATGAGGGGCTAAACGCACCACTTCACCCGACACTGTCTTGTCGTTTGTGCTACAAACGACCCTACCTTGCAAGGATTTCATTGCCCTGATTGGGGGGAGAAAAGCCGGGGATTTGAGGGGTTGCTGAGAGAGAGAAGAATTGGGTTTTGAGAGATGAGAGAGGGAAGTTGAGCCATGAAGAAATGGGCATGAAAGCTTGAGAGATTGGAGAGAAAAAGTTATCGACATTTGCAGCTCCATTTACCAAGAGAGGATTGTTGCTCAAGTTCCTCATCTTGGGAGGCGGTTCCCTCGGTCTTTTCCTCAGCGCCACTGCTTCCGATGACCTACCGATCAAGAAAGGTCCACAACTTCCACCAAAGCTCGGTCCCCGTGGCAAGATCTAATTTACTGCAACTTTTTTAAGCTTTTCATTGTATGTACCTTGTTTTACTATTCAAACATGTAATCCTAAAATGCTACCTTCGTTATCGATCCAATGACATCTGTTTCACGCTTAACTGAGGCATTGCTTTCCGTTTTAAAATCTCTGGTCTTTGACAACGATCCTTCCCCTTTCTGTTTGCAAATCAGAACTGCTGCTGAAGAACTAATAATCTGTCTATTGCCATTGCAATTAACAATGCCTAATTCTCTATACAATTTGTTGATTTGTATGCTGAATTCTTGTAATATGTGAGTGGTAGACTGTTTAAAAATCTGGGAAATGTCGCCAAAATTTACAATTTCACAAACAAATAGAATAAATAACCATTCAGAAACATGGATTCTTTCAATGGCTATGAAACAAGAATCCCTTTTCCTGGTTTCTAAAGGTATTAATATATGGAATGACTTTAAAGTCCATAGTATTAGTTTACTTCCCTATTTACAAAAGGAAGTTATAGAAAATTAGAAATACAGAATGAAACAAGCATCCCACTATAATCCCATCTAGGTTGAAAAACCTATGGTTGTAGGTCAGGCTGTCACATTTTATGTTCCTACATCTATAACACTCTATCTCTATATATCTCTATCTGCTTCCGATTTTCGTCGCATCCTCCGTTAATGGCGTGCTCTGTAGGGCTTCGTACTCCACCCAAGCTCTCAACATAGGAAGCCTTGCTAGTTGCTAGTCACTACGTTTAGTTTTTGCACGTTTCCATCAACGTCTTTTTTCGTCCTTTAAACTGCTCCGTTTGCTTGGTTGTGGATTTGGATTTTGGGCCATGTTATCAGCATGGATGACATCTTCAATTCTGGACAAGACTGTAAAGGCCAAGCTCTCCAGTATTCTTGAATAGCTCTCTAGGAGAGCCTGTCCTACATCCCGTGATCCGAACAAGAAATCCTTAAATAACCTCAGCTGCCATTTATGTCATAGGATACTAAGAAAAAACAAATGTACATAACAACGATTACAGCGCTCCGACGTGTTATAAAGTTTCTATCTATCTGCAGTTCCACATAATTACTTACCCGGTTGTATTGGATCTTGCTGATGTCTAGTGAAGATTGAGGCAGCCCCGGGAACCGATGTTTGGTGATGAGTAAGATGGTCTCAGCTCTCTCCTCAAATTGTTCTCTCTTCTCAAAGCTAACAGCAGAACCCCAAGTTGATTTTCCATCCTTTTGGTCATCTTCCTCTTCCATATGACTATAGATGCCTCAAGTCTATTCTTGAGGTCTAAAATCTTGTGCTCGGACGATAAGTCCATAGTGGCGAAAAATTGATCAGGATCAAAGAATTCAACCGTGATACTCCTATAAACCGCATCACCGAGACTAGCTCTCCCATTCTAACAAAACATCGATAAAGTGTGATCATGAAGGGATTGTGGAAGCAGATTTTGATTCAACTATGTATTATATTAGAACATTTTCAAGCTTTACCTTTGGGAGGGCTTCAATGTAGTTTTTAGGGACCTCCATCTCTGAGAGAACTTGAGCATTAATTGACATTGCTGCTTTAAGCACTTGAGTCACAGATTCCTTTTGGCTCTGCAGATTTTTTCTGGACTTAACTGACAGTCCATCATGGGGAACTTTAACAGTAGGCAGCCACCATTTATCATCTTTTCTCTTGTTTTTTCCTTTCTCTGAGTCTGGAGCATCTTTTGACAAATAATAGAATTCATTTTGATCCTTGAAGTTATCTAGACAATCCTGACCATTGTAAGTTATCATTAAATCAGGTACTAGTCAGTTGCATGATTATAATCACAGAGAATATCTAAAGCTCAAATTATCTAAAGAGAACATATATAAACGTATCTACGTCCTTACAATCAGCATCGTATCAAGTTTCCGCAGGGCCGGAATGTTCATACAGAGATCTATTCGTTGCTTTGTGACCATTATCTGCAAAAACAGGAAACGAAAAGAAAATGCATGCATATTGAATATGTAAATAGATATATGGCCTTGTAATTGCTCCGACGCAGGTAAAGAGAGGGAGGGAGAGATCAGATACCTCCATGTTTGTTCCATCCTTGCTCTTCTGTTGGGATGCAACAAGTTCAACAATGTGATCAGCTACAGACAATAGCCAATCTATTTCTTTTCTCCACCTTGCTTTCCTGTCAGGTGTCATAGGCTCTAGGCGCGATTGTTCGCCAAACACGGAAGCTCAAAGCCATTTGGGAATGAAAATTGGAACCAGTCGAGATAAATTGATTCTCCATTAAGTTATCACATAGGAGAGAGTAAGAGAAAATACCAGCAAGGTTTGTAATGGCGTTTGACAGTGCTAAACATGATGAAACTCCCTTTCCTCCACCAGACATATCCTCACCTAAGAGTAATTTTGCAAACTTTTCCTTCATCTGGTCCATTTCTGAATTAAAAATCATTGCAGAAGGAACTTAGAGATGCATATGTTACACGTTTGTACCGTGAGAACAATGGTGGTATAAATATATATATATATATATATATATGAAACTTACCGGTTAATAACTGTTTTTCTCTGATTTGGAAGGCAGTAACCAGATCTTCCATGGTTAGATTCGTCTTGGGACACCTTTCGCTTGAAGGTTTCGATCCCTCTTTGGAACCTTTGTCTTCAAATTTAGAAGCATTGTCGATGCTCAAACTCTTTGCGTGTTTTGATTTGTTCTCATTTGTACCCTTGATACTAAACAAATTAGACCAGTCTTGTTCTCGAACCATGTTCAATGTTTTTTTTTGAGTTTCAACAATAACTTGAGACCTGCGATTCAAACAAAAAAAGGGCAAAGATCAAATATATGGAATTGTTGTTGTTTTGGTGTGGAAGAGGGAGAGAACAAGGAAACAACTAAGAGTCCCCTCTTCCAAAATGTTTGCTGGGGAATTTTCAAGTGATTGTTTTGTTGGCTTTCTCCATGTATGAACAACGGATTGAACGTGGGGTGCATGCTTTTGAGACCCAATGGAGTGTTGAGTTAAAAGGAGAGAACAAATTTAGATTATGCTATATATGTTGAAGGTTCTAGTTTCATTTCATTTATCTGGATTGGATGGTTCATTTTCAAAAAAAAAAAAATCAAAGTCAAAAGCCCGCAAAAAACCAGGAAGGATACAACAGAATGCAAGCATTCACGTTTGCATACATATATGTATATATAATGATGAATGTTATTTCTCTTACTATAATCTAATATTAGAACAAGCCCTGAAGCCCCCACCAGGACCAGATGGATGGTTTTGATGGGTTGAAGCTTAATGGGGCGGCTGATGAAGGAATAATTCCCAAAAATATACTAAATTAACAAACATTAATCTAATATCATGCATTTTACTTTTGTTTGTATATTATTACGTTGATGTGTACTTGCAATAAATATTTAGCAAGTTACGTTACTCAAATTTGGATTGACGTGAAAAACACTCTATTTGCATAGGAATACGTAGATAATGACGATGAAAGTTGTAGTTGCTTCGTTTTATATATATATAAAAAGGGGAAATGAATAGTATGAATGATCATCCAGGAATCATCTTGTAAGGTCCCAAATTTCATTACAGATCAGATATTTTTCTCTGGTTTGTTGGAACCTGTGATGGAAGCCATTTTCCATCCCACCAATTGGCCATTTGTAGCAGTTCTATCTTTCCTAACATACAGATTCTTCTGTCGGCTAATGTTGCAAGAAACTAAAACAAATAACAAGTACTAGATTCCAAAGGGAAGCGGTAAAAATGAATTAAGCAAAACGATGACAGGCTTAACAGTCAACGGGCCCGTGAAGCAGCGTCATTGCCTCAATAATGGTTTGGGAAATAAATAAACAATTACGGGTGTATGTAATCGTGTCGAACTCAAGAAGTCTCGATTCTGTTAAAATTTGATTAGGTTTTTTATAAGATTGAGTTGCAGTAGAAAAATATAATGAGTTATTATTTAATATATTATTAGTGTAAAAAATTACACAATTATGTTAATTATAAATCTTACTATGTGTGATCCCAATTGTGAAAACCTAGTTTTTCATTTAAACCTAGTTTTTTTTTTGCATAGCCGCCACAATTTTTTTTAACCGGTGACAACAATCAGTCTTAGATTGATTGTCAACCACTTTTGTTCATTATTTTTCTTGTTCTTTTAGGTTTTGTTTTTTTAATTTTAATAAAAATCTTTGCTCTTATGCCACGAGTTTTCTCTGCCTTTGTAGCAAGCTTTTTATTGACTTTTGTAGTTTGTTTTATCCGTCGTTTGACACGATTTTAACATATTGTAGCGGTCGGTTGGTGCTCGTATAGAGATTCTCACGTCGCTAACTTTCTGATTTGATTATGTCGGTGGTCATAGAAAAGATTAATCTCCACTCATTTGATGGTTTATTAGCCGATGTAATCAGAACTGTGTAGCGGAGCAATCTGCCGGATAGTTTGGTTAGCTCATCACTCATTTTTCATCCTGTAAAACGTCTCGTTTGGCTAGAAACAAGGAGATTAAGGTTTCTAGGTTTCGATGGTATGATAATCTCCATGTGTTTGCTTTTCTTTGCACCTTTGTATGAGATTTTTAGTGAATTAGTCTATTTTTTCTCTCTTTTTGATGCATTGTATTTGTAATATATTTCATGGTAAATAATGAAATCTAGATATCATTGTTCAAAAAAGGTGTTAATTATAAATCATGAAATGAATATTAAATTATAACTTTAAACTCTAAATTTTGAACCATATAAAATATAACCTCAATCACTAAATCTTATAACTCGTACCATAAAATTAACCCGTTTGTGAAATAGATTTATTCCACCGCTACTAGATACTCGATAATATAATAATCCAAATTTATATATATAGGAAATTTTGTAAAATTTACTATGATGGAGCATTCTCCCCTACCAGTTTAATATTTCTCACACAAATATTATTTAAAGTTATGAACAACCTACCGTAATTTTTCTTTAATTAATTTCTTTATGAAAACATTGTTAAAAAAACGGAACAGTTATAGTTGAGACAGACACAACTTTCATCTGATGTGACGCGTCTTATCCATTAGCCTGTTTTTTATTTGAGAAAAAGAATTTGCGCCTAGCAGAAAGCGAGTTCTGCAAGAAATTGAGTTGTAACGACCCGAATTTATTGCGTTATATGAAACTCGCGGTTGGTACAACACGAGTTTCTTGTAATGTTGTTGTTTAAACAAGCTTCGATAGGCATGTTATAGGTGATTTTACGGGATGTTAGGATATATTTTTTTCGTAATTTTGAACTTTTACGTCGTAGTACTGAAACATATCTTTAAAAAGGTATAAAAATCGGCGCAAATAAGGTACCCTAAAAAGTGTAAAATCACGTTAAAAACGCTATCTAGCCATGGCTTTTTTCATGAAGAACAAGCAAACATGGGTCGATAGGCATGCTTGAGTGGATGTTGGGGGATATTTTTTAAAACTTTCACGTCGTAGTACTGAAACATCTCTTTAAAATGGTGCAAAAATTGGCGCATACAAAGCATCCTAAAGGATATAAAAATCACATTAAAATGGTACGATAACCAAAAAATAAAGCTTTAAAGATCGTTTCTGATATTTACAAATACAACAGTACACTGAGAAGTAGAATTACTCGATTATAGGGCCAATTCTAAAAAAACATTTGCTCATGTTGTGTCCAGTGTTCCTACATCTAGTGCACTGTTTAGGTTGTCCAGACCATTCTCGAGGAACCGTATCCTCGGTACAGTGAATCTTAATTGAACATGGGCGACCTTTTTTCTTGCGTCGCAGGGAAGGATCTAATAGTATTTTAGGTTCATCGTCAATTATATCACGATCACGTTCATTTCTGATCAGAGGAAACTCGTATCGGCATACCTTGAATATGTTTTCAAGTCGGTGTACCAGATCAATGAATGTCATGGCGTCAAAATAAACGGATGCACATGAAGTAAAGACGTGCGTACACAGGTATTTGAAAGACTCCGCAATCGCATGTTCTTTGACGCAGATCAACCACGTAATTGTTTTGCACTATTCCTTCCAGCAGTCGCGAATATTCAAAACCTAAAACTGATGTTGGTGACAGGAGAAGCATATCGAACCTACCGCACTTGCGTGCGCATTGTATATTTAAAATTTTTCCTGGAGAACTGGATGGAACTTGTGACCACCTGCCATCCAGTCCACTATTTGTTTTCCAAGGGTTGCAAAAAGGGTAACCAATATGTAATACCCCAATATTTGGTTAGTGACCAAATCCTAAAGAATTAAAAGTTGGAGGTTTTAGTTCAGTGACTAAAACGCAAAATTTTAAAGTTTAGTGGCTAAAGTGAAAAGTTGAGAAAAGTTTAAGGACCAACATGGTAATTTTCCCAATAATTATTTTTATTCTATAAATAAATAGATCACCTAAGGGTGTGGATTGAATATAAAAATTATGGTTTGATATGATGTTTCTATTATTGGGAAATTCCAATTATAGTTTAAATGGAATTCGGATGATCAGTCGAGCTCAGAATGTTATGGAAATTTGAAGACAGTCTTGGGAAGACCCGATAAACATGAAATTAAAGTTTTGAATTATTTTTAATTTATTTAGATTCGATTCTATTCAGCATTTATATAGGTGGTAAAATGGCAAATTTGTGGAAAAGTTGAATAGTGAGGGGTATTTTGGTATTTTCACTTAAAGGGGGACATGAATGGAATTTTGGATATTGTTACATGGAAAATGAATAGTGGCTTATTGGAATTGAACTAGAACAGCAAACTAGAAATTAAAGATTTAGTTGGAGGCTAAATTGGTAATTTGGCATTATTTGAATTTTATATTCAAATACACTTTACAAGTGTATTAATAAGGATAAAAGATGATAAAAATCATCCCATTTTTTAGCCATATTGCTGTGAGCTTGGGAGAAGAAAAGAACAAGGTTTGTTTTTCCAAATTTTGATTATTTCGATCATTTCTAGTTAGATTTTAATTTTGCTTAAGTTAGATAAAATGATTTTCTCTTCATTCTCTACATGTTGATAGCAATTTTACATAGGGTTATGAAGAATTGTTTATATTCTTGAAGAGAGAGAAAATAGGGTTTGAAGATTAAAGAAAGGATTAAGCTTGATTATGTTATAATTCATGTTATAAAGGTGTAATTTTTCTTGAATCAAGTTAATTTCATATTGGAAGTTATAAACCCTAATCTTGAACTTAGGGATTTGTTAGGGTTTTGTGAAATAAGGATGAAAATGGTTAGATTATGATGTTTGAAGCATTATATTGATGATGGAAGTTCAATTTTGATGTTAGAATGAAAAATCCCTATTTGGAGAAATCTAGGGACTAATTCAAAATTTTGAAGAAAATTATGGGAAATTATGTTAAAATTTATTTTAATGTTGGAAAGGACTAGAAATGATATTTTTCATACTTGGTTAAAGTTGGAATATTGAAAATTGAATGAAGGACCATTATGCCAATTATGGAAAAATTTAGGGTTGAAGTGTAAAGATTTATTTTGATGTTTGTCATGAAAGAATAAATATTCTACATGCTTTGAAGTGTTGTTTGAAGTAAAAATCCAATGTTGAAAAGTTTAGGGACCCTTCGGTAATTACAAGAAATATTGGGGAAATTTTTGTGCAATATTAATTTAAAGTCTTTAGGTTGGTTGTTATCACCTAAGCTTTATTTTAATATTTACATTATTAGAAATGGGAGTGAATTGTAAAAATTCAAAAGTTGAGTTAATAATTATAAATGAAAGAATGGAGGAAGTTGAGGGATAGATTTAATTGAAGAAAGTATTGATATGTTATTAGATTTTTAATTCAATTAAGTAACATCACCGACTCGTATTTGGCAACAAATACGAGAAAGTGGTGTTACACAATCGATAATATGTCGCCTTGACAACAGATGTGATAGATAAATGACGTGCTCTCTTCAGAGATGAATCGATCGTCTCAGCCAAGTTTGTTGTCATGTGACCACGTCGATGACCCCCATCATAACATCGCAGCCATTTCTCCCTCGGGATATTAACAATATAGTTATATCCAGTTAAATTTCTTTCTCTTAAATCTTCCAGCAGCTCCTCAATCTCATCTGCTCGGTGTGCGTTGCCTATTCAATAAAAGACAAAATAGTTAAGGAGAAATAATAATAAAAGTCATGATAATTAAAATTGTACAAAGTGAAATACATATCTATGCGAAGAACCATTATACGTTCATCATCACTTTTATATCGTTCATAGTAATTTGCAGCAATGTGTCGTAAATAATACCGGTGATGTATATATGTAGGTTCCCAAGACGTGCCCATGCGTGAGATTGCTCCGCATATCTCCACGCCTCTGTCTGAAATAATACATATCCCCTATTATCTTTCTCATAGAACCCGACGTAGGACATGTCTGCGCAGGTTGGTGAGAAAAAAAATCCAAGAAAGGATATCTTTATTTTCAACGATTGTGAAAGCTATTGGAATGCATTTTCTATTCTTGTACAACCGCCAGTAGTAAAATTGCATTTTACTTTAAAAGTATAAAGTACGTTAAAAGTAATAAGACATTAAATAAATTTTAATTTTTTACCTCGAGCTTTCCTTGTCGAGTGAGCGTGTGTAACGTGTCCAAATTTGGAGGGTCCCTCGTGATTGTTTGGACACAACCAAACTACCGTAAGATACGATCGCTCGGATGCCACTCAACTGTAGCGTGGAAGATGAGTGGTACCCTGGCCGTCCAAGCAATCTGCATCGCCGATGAAAATTTCGAGTGGCATTCGTGGACATCTGAATCCCCGTATGGTGTCCATATAAACTGTACAATATTCAATTATAACTATGTATAAACTTTAATTTAAATAAATACATCAAATTTAATAACAAATAAACTCGAAATTTTTACCTGATTCCCGGATTCATTCTTAATATCCTGTCTCATAGCACTAAGACCTTTGGGAATACCAACATGAATTAAATTATCGATCCACCTACAAAACAACAATATAATTTTATTATTAAAAACTATATATTAAAAATATTATTTACTTTTTTCTTACCTCCGGTATAGTAGAAAAATATATGGACGCAACTCGCTCAGTTCAGGACGTAAAAACGGCATTCTGAACCACGCCTACGACTGCAACAACAAAAGACAACCTCCAATGTTGTGCTTCTCTGCATCGGTGTTCTTGCACATCTCTCTAAACAGATATGCCAATATTGTCGATCCCCAACTCAATTTACCGGCATCTCCAAAATCCCGCAAATGCCGCAATCACAACATGTGGACTTTATTGCGGGATTTGTCAGGTATCAATATCCCACCTATTATTTATAAAATATGAGCACGAGCATATGTTTATAATAGAAAAAATATATTAACACATGGAAATTTAATTATTTCATTAATATTCACTCAAAATTATAGTTTTACCTTATTTACTTCTTCGTTTGTGTCATCTGATAAATTTGAAAAATTATCCCACAGCCACTTCAGAAGCACACGGCCACCATCCATCTTATTTGGTGTAGCCCCTAGCAACTCCAAACACAGGCCATACCAGTCACCAACGATGTGACCGGTAATAGCCTCTCCATCAATCGGTAGACCGAGAATATGAGAAACGTCCTCCAAGTTAATCGTCACCTCACCGTACGAAAGGTGGAATGTGTGTGTCTCCGGCCTCCACCTCTCTAGAAGAACGTTGATCAAATCAGGTTCCATTTTCACACCTCCAATAATTTTGGATAAGTGATAAAATCTGGCCTGCTCTATATATTCTTCTAGACCTGAGTTAGGTCTATTCGTCATTCGAGTGATAAAAACTTCCAGACGACGTTCATTCTCATTCTAAAAAAATTAAAAAGTATAAATTAAAACTACCATTTATGAAATATTAAAACTATTTTTAAGTAAAAAATATAACAAAATAAAAATACCAAATTAAAATAAATAGATAAAGCTTACATTCCTCTGCCAATAATCGAAAACATGTTTATGATCCAACCTTATCAACCCTGTCATTGTCACGATATATCGAACAAGATATATTGATTGAGAAATTTTAAATATGTAGCAGAAGGATAGAGAGTAAATTAAGAGGTGATATGGGGGAAGGGTTCATTTATAGTAATACTCGTACCGGTTCAAGAGAGAGTATTGGATGGAACTTGTGCCCTGTTAAACACGAGTTTAGTGACAGGATGCGAGTTCTGTGTAATTTTGAAACGCGGTCATTTATTTTTCAACCGGTCAAATCAAACTTTTCAACTACTACTGAACTCTCGTTAATCCAACCACGAGTTCCGTCGTCTTAAAATTCAAATTTTAGTATTTAATAAAATATTATATTTTTAATTTATAACTATTTTTTACTAAAATTTAAATTACAAAAATTTAAATACATAAAATATTTTATTGGGACTCGTGCCCTACAAAACGCGAGTTCAGTTTTAATAATTTATAATGGATGCGATAAGTTCACGCTGTTAAAACTTAATTTCTCGCGAAACTTGCATCTTGTTAGGCACATATTTTTTTAAATATAAAAATAGAGTAACGGATAAGATGCACCACATCAAATGGAAGTCGTGTCTATCTCAATACGAGTTCTGACATCACATCTGACATGATGGTTTTTTTTTTTACTTAGATCAAATAAAAAAAATTTTCTAAATAATTTTTTAAAAGAAAATATTCTGTCAAAATTGCCATGAACCCTCTGCCCAGTATGGTAAAATAAAAAAAAAGAAAAAGAAATTAACTGCGGTTCGAAACATCACAGATCACACCTAACTTTTTATGACCTTTCATTTTTTCTAGTGGTTCGTAGCCGGCAATCAATTGCCTTCAATTCATGCTCTCTCTTATGTGAGATTCCAGGCTTATTGGGCTTTGAAATTCCGGCTTACTATCTCTCACAATTCAACCAACCATGGAATCCATTGGAGTGCTCATGGCTTGTCCCATGAACTCTTACCTCGAACAGCAACTCGACAAGCGTTTCAAGCTCTACAGGTTCTGGATGGTGCCGGACAAATCATCGTTTCTGGCTTCTCACAAAGACTCAATCCAGGCGGTTGTCGGAAACGCCGCTGCCGGTGCCGATGCAGAGCTGATCGAGGCGTTGACCAAGCTGGGGATTGTTGCCAGCTTCAGCGTGGGGCTTGATAAGATAGATTTGGCAAAGTGTAAAGAAAAGGGTATCCGAGTTACCAACACCCCTGACGTTTTGACTGAAGACGTGGCAGATTTGGCGATTGGGTTGATGTTGGTGGTCTTGAGGAAGCTTTGTGAGAGTGATCGGTACGTGAGGAGTGGCAAGTGGAAGAAAGGGGACTATGTGTTGACTACTAAGGTTCGTTGACTTTTTTGGCCTCATTGTTTGGGTTTATTTGATAATTCGTTGAATTAATTTCTATTTGTTGGTTTTTATGATTTCGATGATTTTATATGATTCTGTTGACTTTGTACTTCTTAACTGTTTACAGGGTGCTTTTAGTTTGCAGAACTCAGTAATTTCTAATAGTAAAGAACTCATTTTGTTTTGAATTGGTACCGAGTTTTTCTTCTTTGTTTTTTTTTTTTGCTTGAAATGTGTTATATTTTGACTCAAATTTTAATTGGTAATTAAGTTGAGTTTTATTGTATTTTTAGTGGTTGAAGATTACTTGCTAATTAGGATTTACTTTAATGTGTAAATATGTATTTTAGGTAGAAATTTTATTGAATAAGGTTTATTGGTGACCAAGTACTTGGGTCTATAAATATAGATTAGGTTTAACATTTTGAATTATGAGAGAAAAGAGAATGAGAGTTAGAGAGAATTATTCTCTGGAGAGATGTAACCAGTTTTAGGTTCTCTACAACTATTGTGCGATGGGTATTTTAGGGATGTTGGAAGAGTATTTTAGTTCCACCGGGTCATGGGATTTGTATACCGGATTTTGGGATTACATGGGTTATTATGTATTTGTACTCTTCGGGTTCTCTACGTTATTAGTGGATTGTTCGTTTCTCTCGTCCGTAGAGGTAGGCTATGCTGAACCACGTTAAATCTTGTCTCCTGTGCATGTCTTAGTCTATGTCGTTATCGCTTTGGTTATTTTGCCGCATACCAAATTTCTAACAAATGGTATCATGAGCTATGGTTTGAGCTGCGCGATTGTGGATGAATTTTTGCTGCGGACTTTGCCGTGCGACGTTGGAGACATGCCAGAGGAATACTGCTCCAACAAGCTTTCAGTTGCAGGGGAGTAATTTTCAAAATTCAACGGTGCTTCTACGTAAAAATTGGAGTTGTTGAAGACTTGGCGACGGTGCTTTAACGGATATTTGGCTTACGTAAAAATTGAAGCTGTCGAAGACTTGAAGACCAATGCTCGAATAGAATTTGTGTCAAGGGGGAGATTTGTTATATTTTGACTCAAATTCTAATTGGTAATTAAGTTGGGTTTTATTGTAATTCTAGTGATTGAAGATTACTTGGTAATTAAGATTTATTTTAATGCTTAAATATCTATTTTACGTAGAGATCTTATTGAATAAAGTTTCTTGGTGACCAAGTATATGGGTCTATAAATATAGATTAGGTTTAACCTTTTGAATTATGAGAGAACAAGAGAATGAGAGTTAGAGAGAATTATTCTCTGGAGAGATGTAACCACTTTTAGGTTTTCTACAACTATTGTGCCTGCGTTGTAGAGATGGGTATTGTAGGGATGTTGGGAAGAGTGTTTTGGTTCCACTGGGTCATGGGATTTGTATATCGGGTTTTGGTATTACATGGGTTATCATATATTTGTTTTCTTCGGGTTTTCTAATGAATTGTTCATTTCTCTCGTCCGTATAGGTAGGCTATGCTGAACTACGTTAAATCTTGTCTCCTGTGCAAGTCTTGGTCTACATCGTTATCGTTTTGGTTATTTTGCAGTATACCAAATTCCTAACAAAATGCATTTTTTGCTTCTCATTAGCGGGTAGGTAGCATGCAATGTGGACAATGTCGTTGTTGTTGTTTTTGGTCTGAAATAGAATATGATTTTAGAATGATGCTTTCCAAAATAATTTCATCTATGGAAGTAGTGGAGGATGGTTGCAGCAGACTTGTGTAATAGGTAGGAAGTGTGTGTATGTGTGTATTGCTAGGCAGGAATGTATATTTCTTATAATTGCGCCGCATTGAAAAGGTACATTTGTCACAAATCCTATTTGAAGTTCGTAATGAATTCACTACACATTCTGCGTGCTGAGAAATAAAGATAGATGCCAGTTTCGTCATTCGTGGTTTTAAATTGAATATGTATATTTATGCATCATGATGGTTGTTTTCATCTAATGTACAGGCTCTGGGTCCAAAAGAATCTGGGTATGAAAACCGTTCTTATTCTATTTTTAGCATATGCATTTAGTTTAAGATGCAACTGTATGCTTGTCATTGTGGTTGGTCGGTTGTTTCTCATACCTCTTGAGTAATTGCTTTGTGGTGGCTGCATTAGATGATTTGGTTTCATCTCAAGTTTGCAGTTGATAGAATGCACTAGTAGGAGTAAAGTTTTATCAGCAAAAAGTTCATCACTTTAAACATTTATAGTTCTTCAAGTATAAGGATGATATTTGAGTGGTTAGAAGATTTACTGGTGGAATTGTAATATATTCTCATATGACCTTTTTATTTTCCCCTGTTAGAATAGTGAGTCTGTGCCAAGGATGGGTTAGTTCTTTGATTAAGTAATTCTGGTGTTCAGGCTGCTGCTACTTGCATTTTTATTCATTTTACAGATAAATAGGCCACATGCATTACCCTAAGGCATGCATCTCTGGTACCATATATATATGGATATGTTATTGTCCTATTTCTGTCCTATTTGGATTTTGGACATCCGTGTAGATACATGTTTGCATAAAGCAATTATACACGAGTCTGTATTGTACTTCTGTGTGATCTGTGATACTTATGGCAACTTAGGAGGATGCTTGGTAGCTATGGTTGTTCACTTACTTATCCGGCTAATGGAAAATCAAACTATTTTAGAAACAAGTATAGAGGTGTTACAAACTGCCTAGGAGATAGGGTGCAAACTAATTTTAGTAGTATCGATTCTTCGACAAATGGTTAAAGTGCTGAATTAACTAAAGGGATTACTGATAAGCTATTATGTGGTTTACGAGGTTTTAATCTGTCTTTCATGTTGGTGGGATGAAAAGTCTAACTACTTTTTTGCATGCTTGTACTAAAAAGCATTTAATTGATGTCCATCCACAGCTACGAGCACCTGCTTGAGAAAAGTGTGACGGTGCATGCATATTGTGTCGTTGAATTTACTTTTTGAAGTGCTTTACTCACCTTTGAGAAGTTTCTTTCTCAACTTTCAGAAGAAGACAAGTTTTTGCTGAGATTATAGTTTTGTCTTAAGATTAAGACTAAGAAGGTTAATCTTTTGCTGTTTTTGATTGAGATGATGAATTTTTCTATTGAGCTTGGAGTCTATTTGTTTTGGAAATTTTTGAAGAAGCTGTCTGGAACAATAGTGATTTGTTATCACCATTTTTCAGGGTCTATTATATGCTTTCATCCTCTTGGTAAGAGATACATTGAGATTGAATTGAATCTTTATTAAACTTGGTTCTTCTTTTATATACGACGGGTTACATTAGATTCGAGGATACCGGATTAAAGGGTTTCCATTTTTTTCCTTTGTTCACTCTGTTTTCCTTCCTTTTCAGTAAGTACTATTTTCCCGTTCTTTCAGTTCACCGGGAAAAAAGTTGGTATTATTGGTCTGGGAAGGATTGGCATGGCAATTGCGAAGAGAGCTGAAGCATTTAGCTGCCCCATTAGTTACTACACAAGAACTGAGAAACCAGATATCAAGTACAAATACTATCCGAGTGTTGTCGAGCTGGCTGCCCATTGCGATATCTTGGTTGTTGCTTGTCCACTGACCAAAGAGACCCACCACATCATCAACAGGGAAGTCATTGATGCATTGGGTCCAAAGGGTGTTCTCATCAATATCGGGAGAGGCCCTCACGTCGATGAACCTGAGCTGGTTTCTGCATTGGTTGAACGCCGATTAGGAGGTGCAGGGCTTGACGTGTTTGAAAATGAACCCTACGTACCGGAAGAGCTTTTCGGGCTTGATAACGTGGTGCTCTTACCTCATGTGGGAAGCGGTACGGTGGAAACCCGTCAAGCTATGGCTGATATTGTGATTGGGAACTTGGAGGCACACTTTCAGAAGAAACCACTTTTAACTCCTGTGGTTTAATAGTGCTGATATTAGTTGATTGCCAACTTCAGATTGCTGCTCTCATTTATGCTTTCATGATTTCAATGACATTGAATGGTAGAAATTATATGTAGATGATTGTATAACCCTTCTTCCTATGGGGTAAATGTTGGTTGCAAATTGAATCTGGAATAAAAATTTGGACATCCTTTGTTGATCCATCATTCAAATTGAATGAATTAAGTATTTACTGATTACATATATTTTCTTTTTTATGATTAGTCGACCAATAATTTGAATATCAATGATTATAGAAATAAATCTAGTTAAATTATAACCAGAATAAGTATATTTCTATTTTATAAATTTTAGAAGGGAAAAACTTCAATACACAGTCTGTGTAACCTTTTAGTTTTAGGGGTTATGGGTTTAGTTTAGGGTTTAGAGTTTAGGGGTTTTGGTTGTAGGGTTTAGAATTTAATGTTAGTATTTAGAATTTAGGATTTAGGGTTTAGGTTTAATTTTGATTTATAGTAGAAATAGGCAGGCTTGTGTTTTACACAGCATGTGTATCAAATTTAAACCCATTTTAGAATTCCTTACATATTTTTTAATTTTTTATAATTTATATAATTATGTTCAATTATTTATATATTTTATTATTTATAATTGTGTATACTATTTTATTATTTATTTATATTTTTATATATTTTTGTAAATTTTAAAGACTTTTTTAGAATTGTTACAATTTTATAATTTAAAATATTTTTTTGCATAATTTTTGTAATTACTTTTAAAAGAAAAACAAATTTCAACTAATCAGATATTATCACATCGACATAATAAAGATTAATACGTTGTTACGTCACTTCATAATCTTTTCTTTTTGCAATCAAACATTTTTTAATTTTGGGAATTAATTAATATTAAATATCTAAATAAGAATTAATTTGGATGTTATAATTTTATTAATTATTATCTAATTTACTAAAGGGTCAAATTATTATATAGTAGTTATTTTTAAATAGTAGATTTAAGTGTCAATCTTGGTCACCTTTGAGCCTTAAAGAATAAGAAAAGGCCCAAGTCAAGCAGAGTTGTAGTTTTTATTTTATACCAAAAAAGAATAAGAAAAGAACCGCCTTATTTAAAGATTTCCCAATTTCCCTCTCAAATGTACCTTCCATGGTTTTCCTATCAAACAACCATCGTCACCGACGAGTGGGAGCTCTGTAACGACGACGGGTTCATCTACACATGCGAGAAAGGCCGCTGTATTCTCACCCAACCAGCACCGTTGCCAGCGGATCCCGAGGAAGAGGAGAAACGAAGGAGAGAGTGGAAAGAGGAAAAATCTCCTCAAAGTGTAGGAGAGGTACAATAAAGAGATCAAGAAGTGGGAGGTTTTGGAGAACATCTTGAATTCAATGCAAGAGAAGGCTTTAGGGTTCCGATCTCAACAGCAAGAAAGAAGGAAATTAAGGGAGACAGAAGAGGGAAACGAAACGGCATCATTCTCAGGGTCGGAGAACATAGATAAGGGCAAGAAACATAACGGTTTTGGCTCTTTGGTTGATGAACTTCTTTTTCGTCTAAACTATTGAATTAATTTTGTTACCTTTTTTGTTAGTAATATTTGCTAACTTTAATTAATTTATCAATATTCTGGGTTCTTCTAATTATGTGTTTCCTTGTAAAATCTGAACCGCAGGCTGAAGCTCAAGAATGGAAATTCGTGATCTTTCGAATTTTTGTGACATAGCAGAAGCAATACGTAATGCAGGGGAGGAGCAAATGAAGCAATCTTATTTCGATCTTCATGTATGGGCAACACCGCGCAACCTAGTGGCATTGCTATGTGATGAGTAAGTCTTTTTGGATTGTTCTCGTCGATTGAAAAACTAGTTGTAATTCCAAGCCCGCCAGCAAAATCCCCTTCCCCCAAAATTATAATGTATAAAAAAAGAGTTGTAAAAAGTGTCATTGAACTTGCCCTTTGATGTGGTGGAAATATGTTTTGGCTGATCCTAGTAAGTTCTATGCTAGATTATTGCAATAATCTGTTTGTACACCTTCAGTTTCTTTCCTTGAATGTTTATAACCAGTGCGAGTCTTATTAAGGTAAATATTAGTGGACCTAAAACAAATGCCATTCATGAACCGTCACTCTCTATGTAGGGCAAGAACTTGTGCAAGGGCAAGTTTGAAGGTTTGAAAGTTGGAAACTTCTGTTGGGTATATCTTCTCAATGTAAGTAAAAGCCTTCTTTTTTTACATTTATAGTACGAGAAGCTTCCCTTCTTGTTAGTTTGGGATGTTATGGCATGGTACTAAATATAGTCGTGATACCGCCATACCGGTATGTTTTACATTAGCAGATTGTTGTGTAAGATACAAAGATAGATTCAACAGTATGCTTGAACTTTTGCAGTTTGAGAATGTTTGAATTTCATGTATATAATAGCCTTTTGCAGTTTGCACACTAGCAACTGTGTATTTAGCAAACTGTTCGGGAAGTAATGCCCACTATATAGCTTGTTAGAAACATGTATGTTCTTTTTTGAGGAGCATTCCGGAAGTTAAACCTTAAACTTGTTGAATATTGATTTTTTCTATAAGATTGTATGAATTAATTGGAACTAGCTACAAGTTCAGATTGTATTACATTTTATCTTTACTAGATTAAACGTGTAGAATGGTACGGGAATTCCATCGACACTGAAGTTTGAACTCCGGTCGGAAAGCTTGAGTAGGACGGCCTTTGGTCGGCGATTCTACAAGAAGCAAGCCCGTTAAGCTCAAGGAGGACGGCCTAGACATATGATTGAAGTTGTTTTTGTATGAAGAATTTTGCATTTGTTACCATGTACCATTAAGTCCCCTGCAGTCAGAGTTGCTGAGCTCGATTTATATTTTGAGGGATCCTGTTTCTCATCTGCTCCTTTTTATGTTTAGTCGTCTCCACTTGAAAAGGTTGTTAATTCTTTATTTACTTTTTTCTTTAAGACTAATAACTTGAATTTAGTCATTTGATTCAGTCCTATTTTCACCATTTAGCAAATTTGAATTATAATTTAAATATTTATCATCTTTTACTTTATGTCGTTTTTTTAATAATTAAAAGCAGCGTTGACCATCACCAGGATGTAGAATTCAATTCATTCCATCCAGATTACTCAAATTTGGACTAATTTACTTCACTTAATAAAATAAAAATAAAAATAAAAAAGAAAGAAATGAAGGGCCCACCAGTGTCCAAACTACAAACAATCTCAGTTTATTTTTGACCGACGAAACTGTTTACACTAGCAAATCTCCTCAAATTGAGCTTCAGTTCCCCTTAATACGCGCTATCAGCGTATCCCTTAAAGCCTGTTTCTCATTAAAGAAAACCCCAGAAAAACAAAACATCACTTCCACCACAGATCTGATCCAAAACTTTCACATTTCTTCACCCCCATTGCAGAATCCTCAAAGAAAAAAAAACCCTCCTTTGGATCAAGGTCCCCATGTTTTTCTACCGAAGACCCACTTCCAAATTCCTTCTTCTCACTCTCACCTTTGTCCTACTACTCTCATCTTCCAAAAACATCAATGCCTCTGATCCCACCAGCTCTGAAGACGATTCCGATGAACTTGAACAGCTTTTAGCCCTGGATGAACAAGAAGATCAGCTACAACAAGACCAAGAGTCTATCAGGAGATTTTCAGAAACAGAGGTGTTAAGTAAAGCACAAAGGATTGTTCTTGAACTCAACAGTGATAATTCCAAGAGGGTTATTGATGAGAACGAGTTTGTTTTGCTTTTGGGGTATGCTCCTTGGTGTGTTAGGAGTGCTGAGCTTATGCCCCACTTCGCTGAAGCTGCTACTTCTTTGAAGGAACTGGGAAGTCCACTTGTGATGGCCAAGCTTGATGCTGAAAGGTACCCCAAGGCGGCTTCTTTGCTTGATATTAAAGGGTTCCCTACTCTGCTTTTGTTTGTTAATGGCACTCCTCAAGCTTATACGGGTGGATTTTCAGCGTAAGTTGCTCTTTTCCTTGTTGAATTTTGTATTCATAGAAAAGAACTTCAATCTTATTTCATATATTCAGGATATTGATTACAAGGCATTTACAGTCTTTATATACTAGAAGAATAGAGAGGAGTCTGTTGCTTAACAACCTAACTATTTTACTAACAACCAGAACTACTTGCTGACGTGGCTCAACTGATTCTAACTGCTGATATGCTCAACATTCCTCTTTGTTGAATTGTAAATTAATTTAGAGTGGATCATAAGATTTGGAAAATTCATATAATAGACAATTGTGCTTAATGTATTGTCGGGTTGATTTCTGTTTTCAGGGAAGAAATGGTGATATGGGCAAGGAAGAAGACCGGTGTGCCTGTCATTAGAATAAGCACGGAGAATGAGGCAGAATATTTTCTTAAGAAGTACCATATGTTTGTGATTGGTCATTTTGAGAAATTTGGGGTATGTTTACTTGAATCATTTTACAGATCATGTCTAAATATGGTTATAAGTTTAATGGTAAATCTTGGTTTTGGGTTGTAGATTTCAATTATTGCTCAAGTTCCACGCCTTAATGATGCAACTGTATTCTTTACCATCATTTTCTTTAGTCCATTCTGTTCTGTGGTATCAAAATCTTGTTTGGTGTGGCAAGTAAGAGCTTACAAACAGTCATTTAGATGCATCATTCCAAAACACTTGGTTCCCAAAAACCTAGTTTCAATTTGATGTCAAGTGGGACTGCAATTCTAGATTTCTGAATCTCTCAAGTCCGTATTGTTTATCCTTTGTTTTGATATATCTTCTTCTACTCCACCATCTTATAAGGTGCATGGATGATATTTAACATTGTCTTCTAGCATCTCGAATTTGCTGATGCACTTGCAGAATTTAATTATCATGGTGTTTTTGCAGGGACCTGATTATGAAGCATTTGTAAAGGCAGCTACGACTGACAATGAAATCCAGTTTGCTGAAACAAACAACATTGAGGTTGCAAAAGTTCTCTACCCTGATATTAAAGCTACTAATTTCCTTGGGATTGTTAAAAGTGAACCAGAAAGATACGCTGCTTATGGTGAGTTCATACTTGGAAAACTGCTTATTGTGAATGGTTTTTTAGTTATTTACTTTCTACTTTTACCTCTCCTTCCTTTGAGAGGTTCATACATGAAATTCAAATTATTTTTACTTTGAAATTTGTAATCAGAGATTGTCAGTTGTAAGATCACTTGAAACTGCTAAATAAACTTATGGCCTAATGACTTTCTCTGTTCTTGCCTTCTTTTTTATTTTATTTTATTTAGCTGAATCATTGACGAGATTAATTACCTATCTGCCTTATTTTACAGAAGGTGCCTTTGAGATGGATAACATTTTGCAGTTTCTGGACTACAACAAGTTTCCATTGGTTACTAAATTGACTGAACTAAATTCTGTCAGAGTTTACTCCAGTCCTGTCAAGCTTCAGGTTTCCATGCCTTCTCGTCATTACCTTTGATTGTTTACTATGATCATGGTTTCCATGCCTTCTCGTCATTACCTTTGATTGTTTACTATGATCATGGTTTCCATTTTCTTTTCCTTTCTGTATATAACTATTTCATATTTCCTTTTCCAAATACAAACTTATTGAAAGCACTGGTGTAACAGTGACATATTGGTTGCAGATGGGAAGTGTATGTAAAGTTCTTAGGTTTTGCCTAGTGATTGAAATTTTCTCCAATGTATATTTAAAATTTTGTTTACAATTTGGTCAGTGTTACTACATCATTTTCCCTGATGAGTTGATCCGGGCATAACTGGAACAATGCCTGTCGTTGAATTTTAGTTAACTAGTAAATATTCTACCAACACTAATGTGGTGGGAAACTAATTAAGACGAGACAATAATACAGAAGTCAATGTGGGTCAACTTTCTGATATGTACCCTTTCTTTTATCTTTTTTCTTTTCCTTATGTGGTTATATATTTTGGCCTTCATACAGTTGCATAAAGTTTTCACCATTTCTCTTGGAAACTAAGTCGTATCGTGAATTTACCTTTCCTTATCCATCAGGTTTATGTCTTTGCAAAAGATGTTGATTTCAAGACTCTTCTTGAGCCTCTTCAAGACGTTGCTAGAAAGTTCATAATGAAGGTATTTAGATTGACTACTTGACAGTCTGATATTTTGGTGCAAATAGCTTCACACTTTCTTTTTTTCTCTTATGGTGCAGGTAATGTTTGTTTATATCGACATCATGGATGAAAACCTTGCAAAGCCCTTCTTGACCTTGTTTGGGCTTGAGGAATCAAAGAACACTTTGGTGAGCTTTTCTTTGTTTTAAATGATAATGTTTTAACTATTAATGTAACTATTTCTCAGAGTTTGACTGAATCTAAAATTGATGCAATTTATTTCTATTTGCCTGATAGGTGACAGCATTTGATAACAAAGGCACCTCGAAGTACTTGTTGCAGTCTGATCCAACCCCAAGCACATTGAAGTAACAATTCAGCTCTATAGATTTCACCTTTAAGGAAATATCTATTCCGGAAACTAATATGTTGTTCTTAATTTGCCTTTCCAGGAGTTTTGCTCGGGACTTCTGGATGGTTCTATCTCAACATACTTTAAATCACAGCCTATACCAGATAATGTGAGGGTCAAAATTTCTGTTTTCTCTCATTTCTCTTGCATACTGTTACTGTCCGTGGATATGATTTAGGCTCAGCTGCTTTGTCATTGCTATCTTATGTTTGAAACTATAACTTCTTTCTGAATCTGCATATATGCTTTTGAGTCTCTTTTTCAATAATTTGAATCACCATCTCTAGCTCTATTCCTACGATTTTGCCATGCATTGAATGTTGTAGTTCTGTAATCTCGTCATTTCCTGTGAAAGCTGAAGAAATGAGAAACAGGAAATGTAAGTGTCATCTTTTGCATCATGTCGATGCAAGAAATTCGTTTCACTGCACATCCAAGGATATCTTCTATCTGAGCTCCTGAAATTTGAATTTAATATTTATTCTAATTTATCCAACACATAACGAACTTTTGTATTATGAAATTTGTAGAATAATGCGAGTGTACTAGCTGTCGTGGGAAAGACATTTGATGACTTGGTATTGAACAGTCCCAAGAATGTTCTTTTAGAGGTATCAATCTTTTGGACCTTCCATGCTTTTTTAGCATATGCCAATGAGATGTGCAAGCTAATTAATCCCGTTGGAGCTGTATCTGAAAAATGAAAATACTGGATGAATGGATTCACTGCATACATGGCATCAATGTCCCTTGCTCTTATATATTTAGATAAACGATTATATTGATGATAGTAATTTGCAGCATTTTTACTATATCCCTTGCTATAAATTAATTTAAATCGAGAGTCGAGAAGCTTGTTGTAATATACACTTTAAAAAGGTCTTATTCCATTGTTGCGATGCAGGTATATACACCATGGTGCATCAATTGTGAGACCACAAGCAAGCAGGTTGAGAAATTGGCTAAGCATTTTAAAGGTTTGGATATTCTAGTTTTTGCGAAGATTGATGCTTCTGCTAATGAACATCCAAAACTTCAGGTATGCTTTGTAAGCAATAGGCCAGCTTTCTACGCCTTAATACCCTTTTTACTTTCCTCCAAAATATAGCTTGATTGTCAAATGAGAGTCAATTACCATGTTGGACGTTCATTTTCGCCGTGCTCTTTTACCGACCATTACTTGGGGTGCTCGACGGGACCGAGACTCATAAAAGATACTTGTGTATTAAGTAAACATCCTTCGTGCTTTTCTGATAAAGTTCTTTTTTTAATGTCATTAGAAAACCAAAGAAGCACGTTGATCACATATGGAATACTTTTTATCATTTTCCATTACTTTCAACATGGGTTTCACATTGATGAGTGCAAGGTGATTATCATTCCAGGTCAATGACTACCCATCGCTCTTTTTGTACAAAGCCGGTGACAAAGACAATCCGGTAATTGTTATAGCATTATTCACTCCATTTTTATTTGTTTAGCACCATCTGACATAGTGATCCATTTCTTGCTTTGCAGATCAAACTTTCAACAAAATCTGGATCAAAAGAACTAGCAGCCTTCATTAACAAACAAGTGAGACCCAAAGATCAAGTGGCCAAAGATGAATTATAGGAAATATATAGAAGAATAAGTTTGAAAACTTATAATTTGATGAAAATTATTGTTAAAGCAAACAAGCCAACGAAGAAGAAAGGTTGAGTTTTATAGCCTATTTCTTGTAAGCGGAGTAGCCGGGAGAATTGTAGTTAGACTTTCAGTTCTTGGTAAGGCTGGTAGGAGCAAATTCTTAGACACACTTGATTGACTAGGAACAAAATAATCTTTGAAAATGCTCAACCCTCTCCTAACATGGTCTCCATTGCTTCAAAGGTAGCCATCAAATTCTTTGCTTTAGCCAGTACTAAAAGTCTAAAAGATCTTTCCCTTCTGGCATTCAAGTCATTTTAACTTCTCCAAATGAAGTTTGGTGCAAACTTAATTATAATGGATTAGCCTCAAGGAATCCCGGACCAGTTCGCTATAGTGTTATCATCAGAAACTCTTGACAGACTGGCTTGTTACCTTGTGTTGATTCATTTGGTGGCTAAATTTCTTTAAATTATGATGCATTACTTTTGGCTAAGCAGCTTGCTGAACTAGGTTGAGCCACGTATACGGCAAAAGAAACTTATGGGTTGTGCTTGCAAAAGGAGGCAGTAATTTAAGAGCTTCTTGTAACAATGGTTTTTCTAAGTTCACTAGGCATGATGATAAAGATCATCAAATACATCCATTAAACCGTTGATAAAGAAACAAAAAAAAACATAAAGACAAGAAATACATTAAGCTTGCAGGAGA
This sequence comes from Hibiscus mutabilis, assembly GCA_019671005.1. Classification (NCBI taxonomy): domain Eukaryota; kingdom Viridiplantae; phylum Streptophyta; class Magnoliopsida; order Malvales; family Malvaceae; genus Hibiscus; species Hibiscus mutabilis. The sequence goes on from JAGYYJ010003117.1 coordinate 109,169, forward strand.
ATTCTAGAGGAAACCCTCAACCAGAATTCGTTTTTCCTTTTCCCTCTCATCGTCTGGGTTTCGCTCTTCTTTTTATCTTCATCTTTAATGTCCAAACCCTTCAGCTCATCATCTAAACAACCCTTCCCAACAATGGCTTCTCCGTTATCACCACCCACAATGACCACATCCTTAACTTACCCTACCTCTTCACCGCATCCCTTCTCCTTCACGCAGCCGCCCACCACGTCAGAGGTTGGTTTCAGTGGCCTCTGCCAACCAATATTGCATCAGGCATGTCTGGACATGGTGGCAAAATAAAAATATCAGAGGAGCACTTATTTTTTTTTTTGAAGGAAGGATTGTATTATATTTCATTAGCCGTAAATGGCATCATCGATTTCAATGTTCGTAATGCAATCTAGTACATCATATGAAAAGATAAACGGTTCATTACAAGATAGTGTCCAATGTGCTAGAGCGTGTGCAACTCGATTGGCAGTTTGGCCTATGTGCGAGACTTTAAGACCGGGGTGGTCAGCAAGGAGGGCATGTGCTTTGCTGAGGTAGGCAGCAGTGATCAAGCGATTGAGCGTATCAGCATTAAGCTTATTGACCACGGCCATAGAGTCTACTTCGATCATCGCATGCTCCCAGCGGTTCTCCAAGTTGATTAAGAGACCGAGTGAGAATGCACAGGCTTCGGCAGTCTCGGTGTTGTGCACCCCGTAGAGCTGGTGAGCTCTGACGTCAATGACCAGGCCATGGTGATTGTGGACAACTACCCCAATAGATGTGGCACCCGACTGAGCAATAAAGGTTGCACCCACGTTGACCTTAATGGAATTTGCGGACAGGCAGGTCCAACGTGTGGCGCGACTACAAGGCACCATGGTGCCTGTGGGGTCGTGAGCCGCTGTGTAGTCTGATGCTAAGAGTTGGGCATAGTCAACAATAGCCCAGGCTGGAAGGAGCTTGTCCTCATGCAAGAGCTTATTCCTCCTGTTCCAAAGGTTCCAAAGTATGACAATAAAGAAGTAAAATTGTTCATTGTTAAGCAGCTTTAAGCATTCCTCCAACCAAGTCTTGCAAGTCGAGAAAGGACCGTGTGGCAGATGGGCGAGAGTGCGCAAAGGTTGAAGACTTCTTTGAGGGCTGAGCAGTCTCGGAATGCATGGAGGCATGTCTCGAGGTCATTGTTGCAAATCTTGCATGTGCCCGGGTCAAGACCGGTTGCGGCAAGTTTATGGCAAGTTGGGAAAGCATCTTGGCATAGTCTCTAACCAAAGATGCGGGTCTTTGGAAGAGTGGGCAGCTTGGCCATGGCTTTCCAAATAGAGGAGGTGTTTCACTCAGTATTCATTTGAAGGAGAAGCCAATTATAACCAGACCTTGTAGAATAGACACCCGAGGAGTGGTTGCTCCAAATAAGAACATCTTCCGAGAATGGGACAATAGAACAACGAGAAACGAGGGAGTCATCCGCATCCGAGAAGGCTTGATTGAGCTTGACCACGTTCCATGCGGCAATGTTTGGCACTATGAATTCACCGCATTTAATAGGGCTGATGGCATTATCAATGTGTGTGCCAACAAGGGTGATAGGCTTAGGTCCCCCCACTTATCTTGGAAAATTTGAACCTCACTGTTTATGCCTAATCTCCAGTGAAACCCATCCTTAAATGCTTTTTTAGCCTTGAAAATTCCGCTCCAAATGAAAGAAGTTTTATCACCTTGCTTGGCTTCAAGGATGTTGCCTTGAGGGAAGTATTTGGCTGAGAGCACTTTGAAGCAAATGGAGTCTTTGATGCAAAAGAGTCTCCAAACTTGCTTGGCAAGCAGTGCAAGGTTGAAGAGCTTCAAATCTCTAAAGCCAAGGCCACCCATACCTTTCGGTTTGCATAGGTTCTGCCAAGCAACATGGGGCCAGCCACACTTTTAACTTTTCCGGACCACCAAAAGCTTCGAGTGGTGGAGACCATGGGGTCAATGATGCAATCAGAGAGAATGAAGCACGCCATGGCATAAGCCGGGATGGCTTGGGCAACCGATTTAATAAGCACTTCTCTACCTCCAAAGGATAAGAGATTTTTGGTCCAACTGCAAACCCGTTTTTAAACTTTCACATCCAAGAAACCGAGTGCCTTCGTCTTGTTTTTGCCCACAATCAAAGGGAGACCTAGATAGTGTCCGAGGACTGGTTTTTCCCGCATGCCAAGGGTCTCGGTGATGGCAGACTTACTCTGTTAGCTCATACCGTTGCTGAAGTAAATGAACGATTTTTCAACATTGACTTTCTGTCCTGAGGAAGCTTCATAGGCCGATAGGACTGTCTTCAATCGCTCGGCCTCCATAGCTGAGTTACGGATGAACAGAATACAATCATCAGCACAGAGGAGGTGGTTCACCCTTGGGCCATGCATGCTTGCTCGTACCCCCTCAGATAAGACCCTCTCTTTGGTCGTCCAATAACAAGGCCGAGAGACACTGCGTACAAAAGAGGAAAAAGGTATGGGATAGAGGGTCTCCTTGTCTTAAGCCTCGTTTGAGTCTGAATGAATCTGAAATTACACCGTTAATTTTGAGGCAATAAGAAACAGAGGAAACGCATGACATTATAAGATCAATCCAATTAGGTAAAACCCATTTTAGACATAACATCAATGAGAAAATTTCATTCAACTCTATCGAAGGCTTTCTCTATGTCAAGTTTGATGGCTGCTCCTTTGTTAGGGCCATTTTTAGAGCTTTTTAGGTAATGGAGCAGTTCGTGAGCAACAACCACATTATCAGAGATAAGCCTTCCAGAAATAAATGTACTCTGATTTTCAGCAATACATAAAGGCATCAAAGTTTTAAGATGATTAACAAGCATTTTCGAGCATGTTTTATAGACAACATTGTATAGACTAATAAGTCTAAAGTCTTTCATTAGGGTCGGATTATCAATTTTTGAAATAAGAAAAATGACCGTTTGATTAACATCACTTATATTGACTTTACCACTATGAAGATCAAGGCAAAGCCTAGTGAATTCACCATTAAGAATGGACTAGAATTTACGGTAAAAGGAAGTCAGAAGACCATCGATACCTGGGGCTTTGTTGGGGTGAATTTGAAAGAAAGCTTTCTTTACTTCCTTCACCGTGAATCTAGTGCAAAGCTTGTCGTTTTTTCCGACGTGATGCAAGGCTCGATGGCATCAAGGATCATGTTGGAGGTAGTAGCGTTGTCTGATCGGTAGAGATTGGAAAAGAATTCGATTGCCACATTAAAGATGTTTTCCGCTCCCTCATTCCAAATCCCCTCACTGTTCTTAATGCCTTTGATCAAATTCTTTTTCCTGCGGGAGGTGGCCCTAGCATGGAAGAAACCAGTGTTGCAGTCTCATTCTTTTAGCCATTGGACCCTCGATCCTTACTTCCAATAAACTTTCTATTTATCCAGCAACGTTTTCAGCTCGATTTTGGATTGTTTCAACTCCTCAAGGTTTGGTTCAGTAATGGGATGATCGAGGAGGAATTCAATCTTCTTTTGTATCTTTCTCTTGCGTCTAACAGTTCTTCTATTGGATTGCTAATCGGACAGGTTGGCTCCAATGGATTGCTAATCGGACAGGTTGGCTCCAATCAATTTGATCTTGACCAAGGTGCTTTCACCGGGGGTAGCCTATGATCGGTTGACAATATCAAGGCATTCTTCTTCATTGGCCCAGCACATATCAAATTTGAAGAAGTCATCATGCTGGCCTACCCGATCAAGGTTGCTATCGGTATTAAGGAGTAGGAACAATGGTTAGAGTCTTAGTGAATTCGGTAGTGACATTGCATTGACTACAAACATGCAACCATGGGATGAAAGCAACGAAGCGGTCAATCCGTTGCTTGATACATCACTATAGTGCCAAGTATACCGCCCTCGGCTTGGTTTAATGTCCCAAAGCCCGTTACATTCAAGGGCATTACGAAAGGCATCCATTTCAACTTTCGGTTTCTTCTTTTCTCCCGCTTTCTCATCAACGTTCAAAGTAGCATTGAGGTCCCCTCCAAGAAGCCATGGCAAATCAGATGCATCTTTGAGTTTATCAAGGAGGTCCCAATCAAGAAATTTCCTTGGACGATCAATAGTTCTATACATGCCAGTAAAACGAAATTTCAATGAGTCCTTAGTGACCACAACGTCGATATGAGAATTGGAGTAAGACAGTAAATCCACTTGCAAGCCCTCTTTCTATAACAAAAGCAAGCCAACATAAGAATCATTATTTTAACATCGAAGCAACCAGACATTCTCAATCTTCTACGAATACCATTGACTTTATTTTTGAACAAATAAGTCTCGCTAATGAAAATCAAACAAAGATCATTCAAGGTGATGTACCTTGACAAGGCTTGAACTGTACCGGAATTTCTCAAGCCCCGGCAATTTTAACATAGAGTTTTCATTATTTTCGGCATCCAGCCTCACCGGTATAGGTGCCTTGAGAGGTGACACAATCTTGGAACCAGTTTCCATTTCAGTTGACAGCGCAAGGGAATGTGACTTAGCCTTCTTTGCTTGTTTGAAGCTGCCACCATCATATTCAGTTTCCTCCTCAGTTGAGGGGGCACAGATGTGATGTGTGACTTAGCCTTCTTTGCTTGTTTGGAGCTGCCACCTTCATATTTCCCCTTCAAAGATCGTTTTGCTCCTTTGTTCATTTTCATCATCAGCATGGAAAAAGGTACCACACGTGACTTGGACGACGTAAGAGGCTTTGAGGAAGGCCTTCTGTATGGAATCTGGCGGAAGAGCGCACTCCTCGAGGCCTGCGTCTTCCAGGCTTGGAGGGAGGATCTTATCAAATAATCCCGTGGTTTCTCGTACATCGTGGCTTCCATTGAAAAATTTCAAAATGTTAGAGATACCTGGTCCGTTTTTTTCTCAAAGAAAATAAAATCTGTTTCTGATCGAAAGAATAAGCGATACAGGAACCTTGGATTTTCAGAATGGAAAACGAACAGAGATCGGTTAAAGAAATGGAGCTGAGGCTGAGGCTGGCAAGTGGCAATGGTAAAGCCCTGAAGTGGATAGCTATTACCCACAAAATCTCTAGAGGGTTCGTTTTGTCGGCCTACGATCTCCCCATTCAGGCCTAAAGATGCGGTTCAAAATCCAAAACTCTGCTTAAAACTATGAACTACCAGCCTGTGTTATTTGCAAAGTAGAGCTGACACCTGGTCTGACAATAAATTGCAACAGATTGAAAAGGATGATTATACTTTTTTTTACTCTTACTTATTAATTATTAGAATCGAATTGATGACGATACAGGTTTTTATTTGAATAGTAAATTAAATGACGACACTTAGTTAAATGCCTAGAAACAAATGCTGGAGCCTGGAGGACTCTGCAACGTGTACGCGTTTATTTTAAGAATATTTTATATTATTTACGTATTTTCCTTTCAATATCGAAATGAAAAAAGAATAATCATTCTACAAACGTTTCTCCTAACTCCAATAATATAATTTCCAATTAAGTTAGATTTAAAAGCCTCATTATTTTGTTTTAGGGGAAAGAATGGTTATTTTTAGGGTTCAGCAATCAATTGAGTTGAGTAAAAATATTTTGATTTAAACAAGTTAAAAAATATATTTTATTATTTAAATTTTATTTAAAATTTTGAATTGAATTTATAAAATTTGAGTCAAGTCGTTCAACATTTATAATATTATTAATATTAATTAGTTTTAATTTAAACAATTTTAAATAATCATGAACAATACACATATATTTATGGCATAATGTCAAAATATACCCCTAATATTTCATAGAATAGTCATTTGGACTCATATTCTTTTTTTAAACCACTTTAGCCTCATCGTTTTATTTTTTTGTCAAAATGACCCTTCGTTAGATGGAAACCGTTAATTGACTAACGATCAACGCATCTCGCTGAATAGACTAGTACACATGGACTAAAATGATGACATGGCACGTTCGCATTCAGTAAGTGATGACATGGCATTCCATGTCAGCAAAAAATAATTATAAATAGATACTTTTATTGAATTAATTACAACCAATAATATGCTACCACGTGGCCTATATGATTTGTGTTTAAGTTTAAATTTTTTAAATGAGAGTATGGAGAAATTCAAACCCATACGTAGATGGTGATTAACAAGCGCCTAAGCCACTACATCAAACTGCTTTCTTGTTTACCTATCGATAAGATATATTATATAATTATAAATAGATACATGGCATTTCTCTCATTACGAACTTGAACAAGATCTAGGTTCAGCCCCCAATGGATCGAGGAACCTTGCTTCAAATTGTTGGGGAAGTCCTCCAAATGGTGAACCCTAAACTTATCTCGTTGTCTTTGTTGTGCTAGTGCTACATGCGATTCGAGTTTAAAGTAGTTTGTATCCATAACCAAACTCGTTCAAAGCTAGCTTTTAAGAGAGAAATGAAACCAAGATCAACGATCTGGAGTATAAATCAAAATATAAAACAGAAAAAAAAATAAAGCAAACATAGAGATCAGATTAAAAGGAAAAAGAGAGAAAAGGCACAGTGGTGAAAGATCTCAAATGCATGAAAGTAAAAAAAATCTTTTCGAGAGATAGTTGTCCATTTGTTACCCAATCGGACATGTGCTCAGATTATGGTATCATCGTCTTCGGGGGTGAAGGGACGGTGCTCAACCTCAGGGGAAAGCTGGTTGCACCGTCGGAGCCTGCAAGACTTTTCAGTTCCACTCGATATCGATCTGCTTATTAAAAACGAGTTCTTGAGGTTGTGCGTCTGAACCAATCACTACAAAGTATCGTCTTCTTCTGGACTCCATGGACCTCTGATCCGATCAACATGAGCTTTTTAGAATGATTCAAAGATCTCATTACACGTTTGTGCTCGAATCTTTTAATGGCTCTCTTTTATAATCATTAAATTTAAACACCAATCATATGGTGACACATAACAATATATTATTAGTTGTGATTAGTTCAATAAAAAATATTTATTTATAATCAATTTTTTATTTTCGCTGACATAGCATGCCGCATCATCACTTATCAACATGTGGACACGTCATGTACTAGTTTAGTCAACGAGATGTATTGACCGTTAGTTAACTAATTATTTTAGTCAAACGAAAGGCTATTTTGACCAAAAATAAAACGTTGAAGACTAAAGTGATTTAAAAAACAGAGACCAAAATAACTATTCTATGAAACATTCGGGGCATATTTTGACATTATACCTATATTTATATATATAATATATATCAAACCAAAATTGAGAAACTAAATTCGAACTTAAAAACTAATCCACTAATTACTAAATTTTTTAAATTATTCAAGTTATTTAAATTTTTATTTTACAACTCAAACTTTATTTGAAATTTTTTCAAGTCGAATTATGAAATTATAAGCCAAATTTTTTCACATTGAGTAAGTCGAATAATTCAGTTTTATTGAGTCGGCGGTTTTGCCCAACCCTAGTTATTTAGTTCACCCTATTTCAACCTTAACGGTAAAATGTACGTTAAAAAATCTAACACCATTACCGGGAAACAGATCAAGTATCAATATGGTAGATGTAAACAGAGCAACGACTGATCGACTGCCTTCTATACAGGTATATGGGCCTGAGTGTGAGTGTTTCTAAAAGATGAGCTTCAAACACTACTGAAATAAACACAAGATGCCAAAGTAAACACGACAACCAGAGAATTCGTCGAAGAGGGGGGGGGGGGATAAAACTCTAAAGTTGCCATCTGCTAATGGTAGGAAGAGCCCCAGGTTGTACGAACGACGCTTACTAAGAAGACATTGTAGCAGATTCTCGAAGCATCATACAGAGTTCATGCTCTCTCTTTTCTAGACCCCTCGCCTGTAATCAAGCTATGATTCCGAAGCTTGAAAAAACTAAACTGAGCTGACCATAGTATTTGTATAGAAACAGAGGCAGCTAAAATTATGCCAAATTCCATGTCTAAAAATTTTCAACTGTCTTAAAACAATATTAGGGCATCATAACCAAAACAAGAACATACATTAACTTCATCCAAAAAAAAGTATACAGTAATCAAAGGGTGTAACAACAATAGCATCATTCATACTTGTTCAAAATTTAAAGTAACCCCTTAAAAATAAACTAAAAACAACTTAAGCATTTCACTGTAATAACACTGCTCGAGTAAAGCTCTCATAAAACTTCAACAAAGACAGCTTCATTCAAAACAACCTCAAGATACCTTAAGCAGAAGCTGCTGCAACCTTCTTCCTCGGTGCTGCTTCAGTACCTATGCCATGATCCAACACAAAAATTGAAAATACCGACAAAAAGAGAATGCCCCAAATACAACAGAGCATGTTCATAATTCAAAGATACTTGAAATTTATATAGCAACGATCATAAAAGATTAAAAGCTAACTACCTTCTCTGAAGCCAGTCTTGAACCTGCGAGGAACATGGCGAAGATACCTCATCCTACCGGTTCCAGTGGTCTTCCTTCTGATTGCCTTCACACTCCAGTTATCTGAATCCCACAACAAAGAAAATCCACCTTAGATTTACGGATTAGCACCAAATTATAATCCACATTCACACTGCTCACACAAAATTGTACAAACATTATTCCCACATCATCATTCGAATAGCTACAAATCTTCCTACTAGTATAAGCACGTTTCATGCAACATAAAAACTAACAAATACAAAAAGCAAAACAATTGGATACGAGTATATAGCAGAAATTTATACTTCCGTATTCATATTTTTATAAAGAAATAAATTCCTAATAACACTCAAAATCCTAAATACATATTTTTATTAGAAATTAGGAGTAAACAAATAGAAAACTCAAAATCCTAAATACATATTCTCATCAAAGATGCTAACTTTAATTTAAGAAAAAAATAAGGAAACAAACCCAAACAATCAATCGAAGAAACGGAAACAAGAGAAAAGAAAACTAATGTTCTAGAGATGAAAGAATCGAAGAAACGGAAACAAGAGGAAAAAAACTAATGTTCTAGAGATGAAAGAAAAAGTGGAGGGAGCATTTACATTTCCTCTTACGAGCAGCAGGGAAAGCACAGGCAGAGCAACGGCTCTTCTGGATATGGAAGCTACGGCGGCCACATCTGACGCAGAGGGTGTGGGTCTTGTTCCTTCTTTTACCAAAACTCCCTGTTCCCTTTCCCTGCACATTGCCATTTTTTTCGTTTACAAATGCCCAAACAGATCAAGTGTTGTAATAAGAAAGGAGTATTTGTTAATTATTTTACCATTGGAGCTGACGCAGGAGAAACCCGAAGTGGCTTTGAAGAAGGAGAGCGGCGGAGAAGATCTGGTTTCTAACAAAACCAGTTGGAAGCAAAGGAGAAGGAACTAAACAAGGGTTTTTTTTAAGGTTGAGACGTTGCACACTTGGATCTGAATGGGCCTCCTGATGATATTTTTCGTCCTATACTAAAACCAATACTTAGCTTGGGTTGGGTTGGGCCATGATAAACAAATGATTGCTCAAGATATAATCTTAAATCGGTAAAGAGTGGATAATAAATCCAATTCACGTGAATCTCAAACTTAATTGAATTAGTTACTTTTTAAAAGAAAGTATATTTCAAAAAAATTGAATCGATATTTGATTAATAGATTATATTAAAAAGATGACATTCAGGATATGCATATTACCCAAAAAAAAGATAATATTCAAATTCGGTATATATGAATTTGGAATTTAGTTCAATAAATTATTTTTCTTAAAAAATAGAATATCATCAAGTGTTTTATTAAAAAAATTAAATTTAATAGAAGAAAAAGAGTATAGTCGATGATAAATACATAGCTAATATCAAGATACTATCCCGTGGGACGAGTCTAAGGAAACATTAGAATCAACAACCAAAAGAGTAACAACACCCAAAGGTGGAACCAAAAACACAGAAATCTCAAAACTAACTGAAGAAGTAACTTGACAAGCGCATCCCCCACCTTATTACCATCACGTTTGGTATTTTGGAAATAAGCATCCCAAGTACGATGCAACCATTTACATGTCGGAAACCAGCATTCCATGCGCATTCCAAGCCAGCTAACCCCCCCAACTCCGTTTCAAGGACCGAACCAATGCCGATAAACTTTACCAAACCCACCTGCCACTGTCCAGCATGGTTCCTAACAGCACCACTACACGAAATATGACCGAAGATATTACACCGAGCCCCATCTAGTTCAATAAATTGTTACAATTACACCGATAAAAAAAATGAAAATGGATAGAGTTCGTGGAAAAAAGGATGGTGTTTATTTTAAGAGACTCGAGTTTGAGTACTTGTGTGTGTAAGGTTTGTATCAAGGATCAATAAAAAGTATGAACATATACTATCATGTAATCATACCGGTATATTAAAAAAACTGTTTGTTGTAAGATAGCCTTTCAGATAACAACATGAAAAGAAAAACGGCAAAGTAGGGCCAAGACATTCGACAAAACACAACACAAATATACGAGTAAGTCATAATCTATACAACACACACGAAAGATATCATGAACACGATCATTTCAGTAGCCTAACGCTTCAGCTTTAAGCAGCATCTAAACGGGCCAATGTAAACCTTAACAAGTGGGGTCAAAACTTTTCCTTTAACCATATCTAACTGCTTTTCTCTTCTCCTTTTGTTTATTTGGTTTCTTCCCTCAGATTCTTGGAACCATTTCGATTTTCAAACAATTATGGGTTTGAATTTATCAGGTACTGCTGAAAGACGCATCTTACAAACAGAATAATGGTCTCGAATCTCATGCCCATCTGCTGTGATGCTGGCATTGGTTCCTTTAGGCTTATCCTTTAGACAAAGCATATGTAAAACAAAGGCTCAAGCTCCCTGCTTTAGGTTGGTGGAAGATCTTTATTTTAGCTATGGCAACTGTGTGAAAGTAACTTAACCATGCAATCATCGACATGCATCTTAACTTCGCATTAATATTAGCAACTGAGTTGTGGGTCCTTTAGATGCCATCCCCACAACAGATTGGGACCATTTTAGACTTATATTATTCAGACTTGTACTAGTGTTGAATATATCAGTTACATTTCACCCAACCAATTGCTTTGAATCATAATCAATAGCATTGCACTTTACGCAACAAATAGTCAAACACAAAAACATTTGTTATCATTAGATTCCTAAGACCTCAAATTCTTCAATCTATACTTTCCATTCAAGTAATCTTTTAGCCTCAAGTATACGAGGGTTAATGAGAAAAGTGCAAGTAATTAAGAACAAAATTGCACTTTGGGCTCCATTAGCTTTATATTATATTGCTTAAATTCTTAATTTTTGTTTGAAGTATCTGTATCCGACACATATCCAAACATGAATATAGGACACATACCCGAATCCGAGTAATATAAGCTACGTTTGTGGGTAAACTTTAAGAAACATCTCTTGTCTCAATCTATCTTACCTGTATATTGGACACAGCAGTTGGAGAAGAAGCAGAAGATTGGAGGTGTGTCTTTTGTTGCAGGTAAGGACACCAAAGAGATAAACAAGCCTCTTCATAAAAACACTGCTGGCAATTGGCAACAAATGCTGGTCATGGAATCCATACAAAAGACCAAGAACTTGTTCCACAAATCAGTCGACAACCTTAAATCCTTACTCTCTGTAGGATATCAGAAGCTATCCAAACCAACCCTTCCAGACCCCTTCTCTTGCAGTGGTTGCAGCAGGAAGAAAGACCGAAAAGATCGATCCTTCGCCGACTTTAGCTACAACTGGGAAGTTGGTCTCGAGGAATCAGAGATGAGGACGAACGAAGCCATCATTGCTATGTCGTCGAAAGAACAAATGAGGGACGAAGATGAATGTAACGGAGGCTTGATGAACTTTTCCGAAACAAGTCCGGAGAAGAACAATACTATTACAAGAGAGGGGGGAAAAGAGGGGGGAAAGAAAGTTAGAAGCTCAAAACCGAGTAAAGGGGAGGAACAATACTATTACAAGAGAAATGGAGATGGGAGTTATGCATTGGCTCAAAAGCTAAAAGAACTGGAGATGATGGATGTTGGTGATATGGACCATGAATTGGATGTTGAAGAAGCACTCCACTATTATTCTCGACTTAAAAGTCCGGTCTACCTTTCGATCGTCGACAGGTTCTTCACGGATATGTACTCTGAATTCTCTCTTTCACAGGCCTCTGCCAGCATCAACAGTTCGAAGCGATGTTTCGGGTCGATTAGGTCATAGATCCTTGTCTCCCCCATACATTTTCTTGTTCAGATGAACCTGTTTTCTAATCCTAAATATTTTTTTCTTTCTGTTTTGTGCGTGTGCTCGCATGTCTGAATTCTTCTGTTTCTTTGTTATTGTTATAATTTGCTTGAGCATCCGTTGTTATCAGTAAAAGCATAGAAGTTTCATATCAAGATTTAAGAAATGTATATTTGCATGTAATTCATATAATATATTTTGGTGATTGTTGTAAAACTAAAACGGGGTTGTTTTAGTGTATCAAATTGTTTGTTGTATCATCATACTGTTTGTCATTTAACGAGAGTAACCAAAACATAAACAATTTGAAACTTAAATGATTAAACTATTTTTTTTTTTAATTTCAGTAGTTAGAATAGGAATAAAGAAAGTTGAAGGACGAGAAAAAGTAATTTACAAAATTGTTGTCTGAACGTGGAAGCCAGAACTGGAGAAGAAGCTTCTATAAATCTCCTTCAGCACCGACTAAAACTAAAGTCACGCCTATGAATCTTCATCAAAACTTATCGAACTAACCAAACACCGACAGCCCATCCCCTCTTTGATTCCCCATCGGGTTCCGATCCTTCAATCAACTTACGGAGCTCAAAAACAAAAGGAAACCGAAATAAGCTTCCGCCTCAGCTACTTCCATTGAAGCATATCCACAAGCATTTCGCAGCCATGGCAGAAGACGGAACCGTAACACTTTACAAAATGGCTGGCCTTAATGTCAGTGAGGAAAGGATGGAACCATTTCGAGAAGGAGGAGCTTGATCAAGTAATGTATCTTCTTTCTGTTAGAATTAAACCATAACAGATATGAAATCTAAACCCAGGATTTATCATGTCAAATCATCAAGAACAATAAACTGAATGCGGAAGCGTACCTGAATTAATCGATAGATGAAAATCTTGAATCTTTTGATGAAGATCGCCTAAAAGGTGGTTGTGATCTTCCAAGAAGATAGGTTTTCTCTTGATGTAAAACTCTCTGACGGGAAAGGAGAGAAAAAACAAGTTAACATATTTCTTGGGGACCACTACCTCTTTATATAGTTAATTATTAAATCAACTATTAAATATTTATAACTCTGCCCCTCATTGAATTATAAATATATCTTACGGTATTTACACTTTTATTTCCATGACATTTTAATACCCATGACACGCCTAACATAATTGGTCACTTAATTTTGTGTCATACTTTAAAATAGCAATATACATTATACATATGTGCCCACTATTACGGATTTAAATCCAACAATCTCCCACTTGGGCAACATATGTTTCCTGACAAATGTATAACCTTATGAGCTCAAAAATTTGCTATTATATAATAGGTATTCTGTAACAATCTCGTCCATCAACTATATTCATATAGGATCAAAGCAGCCTTTGTCGTATCAATCATGACAAGACCCATCAATGGTCACGTATACAAATATAGTCAAATGACATAGATCAACCATGGATGCGTAGCATGGAAAATTACTTGAAATGTGAACCAAACATGTCTATTTCCAACTGGTCCTCCTAAACCTTAGCGAGATCAAACTTTACTGAATTCAGAGTGTGCATAAACCAAAAGAACTTTATTTCTGCAGAAAATAATCTTAAAATAACTTTAAATCAAGTAACCAAATTGTGTCTAAACCAAATGAGCATTTTTCAAAATTACAAACTCCCACTAAAACTGAATATCTTTATATAACATTACACCCACATGAGTAGTGTGCTCATGAAAGACCTAGGGTGATAGTTTCTTAATAAAAGCGCAAATATGGAGTTTGTACCAACATGCTCTATAGACACACAATCACTCTGAATTTTCTTTAACAACTAGGAATTTAATATTTATGTGCTTCAAATTTGAAGTGTTCCTATTGTTCATAGAATAAATGAATGCATATTTATTGTCACAAAATAACCGAAGTGGTCTTTCTATTCAATCTATAATTAGCAGCCCATGTGACAAAATTCTTTTGCATCAATATTCTAATAGAATCGAAGTCTGTAAACTTGATGATCTCTAACTTACCAGAACTTCGATATGTGAGCATGTAATTTTTGTTCTCTAAAGATATTTTATAACCCTATTGGCTGCTATTCAATGGTTCAAACTAGAATTGCTTAAATATCTGTCTAACATTCTAACAATGTACGCAATATCTGAACGCATACATACTTGAGCATAAATTAAATTCTCAATAGATTATGCACTTGGAATCTTTTGTATTTTTTTTAAATTTCAAGGTTACTTTTAGGGCATTGAGTAAGACTAAATTTGTCTTCTTTAGTAATATGAGTATCACTGTTTACTCCCATTTGAAATGTAGTATATAGAATTGTGAACCAAATTTATCTCAAAACCAAATGAGATAAATAATATGAAATTTATAATGTCGTTAATGAGAGTCCAACTTAAGCTCATAGATGAATTTATTTAATTTACATATCATTGATTTTGTATCATTAGACACAAATCTATGATTGTACCATATAATTTGTTTCTTCAATGTCACCATTGAAAAACACAAGTGTAACATCCATCTTATGTAGCTCAAGATTAAAATAAGCAATAAGCGTCATGATTATCTTAAAAGATTCTTTCAATAAAACTTGAGAGAAAGTCTCCACAAAATCAATGTCTTCTTTTAGAGTATATCCTTTAGATACAAGACATGCCTTATACTTGTCCACATTATCATTTGCATCCTTCTTGGTTTTAAATATCCATTTACAACCAATTGGTTTGCACCTTCACATAATGAGACAAGTTCCGAAACTTTATTGTCTTGCATAAAATTATACTATTCTTGAATGACATCAATCAACTTTTGAGAGTCATAACTTTTCCTTCCTCTCGTGGATATCTTTAATGACACTTATTTTTAAGGTTGTTGAGTTTGTTCTTCTGAAACAATTACCTTATCTTGAATGAGAGTTGTTCAACATTGTTTTGCTGAGGTACTTGATTCACTTCTTGATTAATGATAGGTGTAAAAACCTAAACATCATTAAAAGTGATAGTATGAATTAAATTATAATTCAACTTCCCCTCAATAGCAATGTATCTAACCTTATTTCTCCCTCCAAACTCAACATCCTAAAAATGTTATAAACTTCTCCTTAAAATAATCCTTATCGTGGGATCATAAAATTTACAGCCCATGGATCACTCAAAATAACCGAAGTAGTTGCTCACTTTTGAAGTTTAATTTCTTCACATGTGTCCTAGCTTATACAAAAGAATCAATACTTTGTAACTTATTGTTGTTTCTTTTGATTAGGACCTTTAGCAACTTTATTCTAATATATTTTTTATTGCCCTTATTCTTAGAGACACTAATTAAATGAGCACTAACCGAATGAGTACTTTTACACTTATAATGCTTCAACTTTTCTTCCTCTTTAACACAATTAGAAATAAGCTCATTTAAAGTCTATTTCTCCTTTTGTGATTGTAATTAATTTTGAATTGGTTAAATCAGTATAGGAAGCGATACCAAAATCATAAGAACAAACAATTGTTAGAAAGTTTGATCTTATGTGCCTTAAATTTTAAAGCAATATTAAACATTTTTCATAATGTACTTCCTCACATTTCCTTGATCTTTATACTTCATAAACATCAAGTAAGTCAAAAGTGACGTCATAGCCTTAACATTTTTTAATAAAATGTTTCTCAAATTTATCAAGGAAACCCTTAGTATGAGTAATATCTATAGATTTGTGCTCCTAAAGAATTCTAGAATGTTGTACTTTATGATCATTAAAATCATGCAATTTGAACGAACTCACCTCTCAAAATCCCTTTTATGGGTGCTTACCGCCATGAGAGGTGCGAGTTGTTATTCCTTAGTGCAAGGTCTATGTTCATACAACCAAATACTTTATGTAAGTGTCTTTTCTATTCCTTGAAACTAGTTTCACTAAACATGAGTGTAGAATGTATTTAACAGATATTGTAACAGTAAAGATAAATTACCTAAATATAGAACAAAATAAGCAAATAAAATAAAAACAAGCCCACATAAATATTCATAAGTAAACAAATAAATTCAAAATAATGGCTAGTTCCCCTCAAGATACCAAGCACAACATTAATATCAAGTCTTTGGACAGTAATATTAACTGTAAGCGGTACTCTTGTTGTAGCAATCAAACATTGACAATAAACTATGTCAAACAATAGATTAATCTTTGGACTAATGTATTGCTTACATAAAATACCTTATAATTGTCACACATTTATCGCCACGAGTTGTCGTTGTAATTACGCCAAATATTAACTTTCCTTTGGGCCAATTAATAAACGCATGAATTACAAAAACCCAAAATTATCTTAATATTTTAAATAAACAAATCTACACAAAAGCGGTCACTTTGGTGACATTATGTTTCAATTAATTCATTAAAATATTAGACATCAAGCCAAAATATGAATTTAATTGTTTCAAAATATTTTTCTTAATTTTATCTTTCAATCAAATTAAAAGATAACAAAATAATAATAAATTTGAATAAAGGTAAACCTTATATCAAGATACCGGACACTCCATTAATATTTCATCTTTGGACAAAACATTAACCTGCAAGTGATATCTTGGTACAGTAATCAAACATTGATAATAAGAACATGTCAAACAGAAATCTTCCTTTGGGCCGATTTATTGCTCACATATAAAACTGAATAATTATCACATGTTTATTACCACAGTTGTACATGTAATAATGTTAATTATTAACCTTCCTTTGGGCCGATTAATACTAACATAATCCGACTTACATGCACAAAACCTTCTATATATTAAAATAAACTAATTTCTACAATAGAAGTCACTTTGGTGACTTAATGCTTCAATTAATTTATCTTAAAATATATAACATAAATGTACCGATATCCAAATTTAAAATTATGTAACAGTCAAAACTGAAATTTCTGATAACACTTAAGTTTCCGAAATAACCCAGAATAAGGTTGTCCAAATGGGGCTATCAAAAATCGAAAAACCGAAATCTTTGACTGTTTCTCAAAAAAATTCCTTAAACATGCATTTACCAAAATAAAAGTTGAACTTAAAACATTCAATCTTTAACTAAAAGTAAAAATCAGAAGTACCATACAAATGAATAATTCATATAATGATCACTTAAAACCTTAAAATATATCCATAAAACCTAATGATCAAAATTGAAATTATCGATCAACCCAAATCGAATATATATATTCCAAAACTAAAACCAAATGCATAATTCAAAATCACAGTACTAAATGTGGATTTAAAATTTACCCGGACTTATTTGATTAATAATATTAATCATCAATCCAACTTTATAATGCATTATTCCAGAACCATATATATACCTAAATTTCCCATCAACCTCAATTTCCGATTTCAATATAAAAATACAAATTAATATACACTTTGCAGATTCTAATCATAGAATTCCTAAAAAATGGATTTGAGAAGAAGGGAAAAAATTAACCGTATGAATTCATTGTTTCCAATCCTAACTTAAATTTGGTCCCTTTAATAAATAAACCTAACTTTAATTGAGCAAAAATATATATTCTATAAATTGTTCAAAATTTCAAAGAAATAAGCAAAAGCCTGGACTGAATTACAAAAAGACGAAACTATATGGGACTAAAACTGAATGAATTGAAAATATGATAATTAAGAGTGCGATAATCCCTTTCCTTAAAAGAGGGTGCACTTGCGTCAGTAGCCTTTTTTTTAATCAATTGTTTATTTCAAAACTTAAGCAGCAGTCATACTAATGGATTTCAATTCCAAAATTTCATAAAGTTGACCGCCGGTAATCTAAGTCTTAAACCGAATGCATAGTATAAATCAAAGAATGCAATCGTATCGATTGCAAGATATAGCTGGATATACATCACCATAAAACCCTAAAATCTTCATCTGTAATAAATTTGAACTTTGTAATCACTCATTTTTGTACGGGTTTTTAGTATTTTTAGTATTATTGTAATAATATATATAAATAATAATAATAATAAAATTAATAAAAAAAAGCAAAAAAAAGCAAAAAAAAATAATAATAAAAAAAAGGGGGGAGGGGAGTGGAGCACAAGGCTCCACGTCACCCTCCTCCCCTCTATAAATAGGAAGCAAAGAAGCAATTGCAAGAGGAAAATGAAATGGCAATTGGGATTGAAATGGCAGCAAGCCATGGAGAAATCGGCAAGGGCTGGCCGAATAAGGGAGCTTAGGCTCCCGGCTAGCCCAGGATCGGGGTAGTGTCTCCGGTCCTAGTCGGTTCGATCGGGGTCCTATTTTAGGTCCGATCTAGTTAATATTTTTGGAGAGGTCGTGGTAGATCTCGGTGGAGTCCAGTCGGGGTTCGTCGTTCGAGCTCCTAATTAGGTATATTTTCTTTCTTTTTATTTATGTTGTAATTTTTATATTTTAATGAAGTAGAAGTTAATTTAAAATTGTGTTTTTAATTTGTATGTTTATCTATGTTTTATATTAGTATGTTTTAAATTTATATTTTATATTAATATTTTATTTATGTTAGATATGTTTTATTTATAAGTTAAGTTAATAGTTATGTATGTATGTATGTATGTTTTAGATTAGTATTTTACTTATGTTAAATATGTTTTTATTTATATGTTAGATTAATATTTATGTATGTATGTTTTAGATTAGTATTTTATTTATGTTAGATTTATTTTTAATTATGGGTTAAATTAATAGTTATGTATGTATGTATGTTTTAGATTAGTATTTTATTTATGTTAGATTAATATTTTATTATGCTCTTATTTGTTTATATTTTTATCGCATTATATTTGTTCATATTTGCCATGTGTTTTTACGTTTGTATAACAAACATATATTTTGTCAATGCGGTGCCCTTTTATTCGAGCGTAAACGGGGCCAGTATCAGGCGTAGTGATAGTGGTTGGACGTTTACTCTCGAATAACGGGGCCTTTAAAATTTACTCACCCTTATAACCAAATTTTAATTTAATCGTCACTTTAATTCGGAAAGTTTAATATTAATAAAGCGGTAATTATTAAAGTACCAATTTTGGGCGGTGTGGGGGTGCTAATCCTTCCCCATCCGTAACCGACTCCCGAACCCGATATTTTGAAATCTCTGGTTTTCTACGGTGTCCGGTCCACCTTTAGTGGCCGGTGGCGACTCCAATTTTAAATAAAATGCGGGTTTTCTAAAATCCCATGCGGAAATCATCATTTTCAAAACAAAAAACAAACCCATCTTTTTTTAGCGAGAAAAAAACATCGCTACAGATGGCGACTCCGCTGGGGACATTTTTGTTTTTCAAAAACAAATGAGAGTCGAGCTTTTTCAAATAATTACCGCTTTATTAATATCGAAAATTCCGGATTAAAGTAACTATTAAAGTAACATTCGGTTATAATTGGGCGTTTATTTTAACGCATTTAAAATATGACATATAAACCCATTTTTTAAGTGGGGGGAAAACGCTAATGCTTTCGTGGAGATATCGTTCTCCCGTATGGGCCTAGCAAGTACCTTCGGGGCTCGAGTACCTTATACTTTCGTGAGGATATCGTTCCTTCGTATGGGTATAATCGAATGGGTCCCCCTGAATTGAACCCGGTTGAAAGGAGCCTATAATGGGTGATGATCGGGGGCCTTGCTACTCTTAGTAGAGGACAACAAGGACAATTCGGGTACCTCTTAGCACCAAAACTGCATATAGTGAGCCGTAGGAGCCAACCCTTTAGAGCCATATGAAACTCTGCCCGATTAGTGGTTACCCTATTTAGGCTCTGGTGCCTTATTTATTGTTTATGTACAGTTTATTACTCTATTTTTGTTATATTTATTATTTGTTTTATTTAATCATTTTATTTGGTACTAACTCGTTTTATTCTCATCACACCTGAGTTCACTCGCATCATTGCACAACATCATCACAATCTTAATTTTGCATTGCATCGATTTAGGACACATTTTGCATGCATTCATTTTCAGAATAATAAAACTAATCCTCAAGTTGCCCCATTAAATACAACAAAGATGGTCGATCTAGCACCTTACAAAGCCTCTTACAAAAGTTTGATCTTGGGGCATGTCCAAAAGCACCCCACATATTTTACAAATAGTGTGCCTCTAACAAGGTCCCGGTCAGGGGCATTCTTTGCCAAGGTCCAACCTTCATTGTCGAGTCAAACTCTTGCATCATTGACCACGATGCAAAATTGCACCCAATCAAAAATAATAAGCTACCATGAACCAACACAATTTATAAACCCAACCTAAGGGGCAACAGAATCCACACTCAAAGTGTCAAATTCAAGAACGATTTTTGACGATGGCATAGGGATGAATAAAATGTTGGGGCATGCACCCGGATGATTGATCGAACCCAAGTTGAGGTTGGGGCACCGTCACATACAAAAAACCAAGATCCCGACGGGACGGTGAGGAGTCGGGCATCCCTTTGAGGGCAAAAAAAATCATATCACATTCATGCATTCATCTTGCATACGTCATACATTTAGATTAAGTGCATACACCAAAATCACCATGCATTTAGGGTAGACACATGCATTTAGACATAAAATTAGATACATTCATGCAATCTTGCTTGTACATATAAACAGGTTCAAAAAGATACTGAACATCCTCAGCCGTGGGGGCAACAACGCGACAGCCAACCTTAGTCTTAGATGAGGCCAAACACAAAGAGGATCTTTGAAACATCAATAAAAGGTAACAATGAAAAATTTTGTGAACATTTATTGATTAATGTTTTTTTATTTTTAGGTCATACCTCTCCTTGATAGAGCAGCGAAGTAGCCTTTTCGGATCTTGCCTTCGTCATTGTTGATAGGCCAACAATTTTCAGATTTCATTTTTGGGATGATGGTGCAACAATATAGACATCATGAAGATCTCGTTTCTCTGTTGATGGTGCAAATGATTCGAATCTTCCCAAGCAGATCAAATTTCTATTTAGGTCTTGTTTCTCTCACTTGACGGTGCAACTGGACCTATTTTCAAGTCTTTACTTCCTTATGCAGTTCAAAAAAAAGAAAAATTACCAAAAAAATAGAGTTGAAAAAAAAATCAGAAAAAATTAGAAAAAAATCAAAAAATCAAAAAATGAAAAAAGTAAAAGTGAAGAAAAAATGAATGAATCAAAATGAATTTATCAACTTTCATCGCCCGAACCAGTCCTCCGTGATGGGTGGCCAGTACAAGCTATCGTCGCCCCTCCGATCCTCGCTCTCCGTTGATGGTGTAGCCGGTTTTAGGTCGTCATTAAATCTTGCTCTCCCGATGGAGTTGCTAGGTCCAAGCTCTCGCCGCCTCGAGATCCTCGCTCTCCGCTGATGGTGTAGCCGGTTCCAGGTCGTAATTGTCCAATCTTGCTCTCCGCTGATGGAGTTGCTAGGTCCAAGATCACGTCGTCCTCTGATCCTGCTCTCCGCTGATGATGTAGCCGGTTCCAAGTCGTCATTGTCCAATCCAGTCCTCCGCTGATGGAGTGATCGGGTCCAAGCTCCCGTCGTCCTCTGATCCTGCTCTCCGCTGATGGTGTAGCCGTTTCCAAGTCGTCATTGTCCAATCCAGTCCTCCGCTGATGGAGTGACCGGGTCCAAGCTCACGTCGTCCTCTGATCCCGCTCTCTCCGCTGATGGTGTAGCCGGTTCTAGGTCGTCATTGTCCAATCGATCCTCCGCTGATGGAGTGACCGGGTCCAAGCTCCCGTCGCCCTCTCGATCCGCTCTCCGCTGATGGTGTAGCCGGTTCCAAGTCGTCATTGTCCAATCCAGTCCTCCGCTGATGGAGGACCGGGTCCAAGCTCCCGTCGTCCTCTCGATCTCGCTCTCCGCTGATGGTGTAGCCGGTTCCAAGTCGTCATTGTCCAATCCAGTCCTCCGCTGATGGGTGATCGGGTCCAAGCTCCCGTCGCCCTCTCGATCTGCTCTCCGCTGATGGTGTAGCCCGTTTTCAAGTCGTCATTGTCCAATCGGTCCTCCGCTGATGGAGTGACCGGGTCCAAGCTCCCGTCGTCCTCGATCCTCGCTCTCCGTTGATGGTGTAGCGGTTCCAGTCGTAATTGTCCAATCCAGTCCTCCGCTGATGGAGTGACCGGGTCCAAGCTCCCGTCGTCCTCTCGATCTGCTCTCCGTTGATGGTATAGCGGTTCCAGTCATCATTATCCGATCCCGATCCTCCGTGATGGAGTGGCTAGGTCCGATTCTTTCTTTGTCCTACTTATCCGTGATGGTGTAGTAGGGTTCGTTAATATTTCTGTTTCTCCGTGATAGATCCAACTTTACTGATTTTCAAGTTTTCTTTATTAATGTTGTGTAGCTAGAAAACAAATAAAAAAAAGAAAAAGAAGAAAAAATCAGAAAAAAGAAAAAAAAAAAAAAAAAAAAGAGAGAAAAAAAAAAAAAAAAATGGAAAAAAGCAAAAAATGAAAAAAAGAAAAAAAGAAAAAAGAGAAAAAATGGAAAAAAGCAACAAAAAAAAAGTGAAAAAGAAAAATTATCGGTTTTTCGATCTTGCCTCTTCGTCGAGTTGTGCATTTGGATCGGACATCGTAACTTTCACCTATCGGTCTTGCTTTCTAAATCGGTGTTGCAATTTGGATCGAATTTTGTAGACCTGTCTCTTCGCCTGCGTGTGTTGCGGTGGGTCGAACTCTCTTTAGGTATTAGCTTATTACCAATAATGTAGCAAGAAGAACTCGGTTTGGCTTCCCCAACAAACAACCCCCATTTTGAAGGTTTTGCTTCCCGAGAGTGACAAGGTGGATCAACCAAAACAAGAAAGAAGACATCTTATTTGAAGAGAATGAAGATCTCTAGAAGAAAGAAGACACGCGTCAAAAGGAGAGAAGTTTAGTTAGATAAAACAAAAATGAGTGCTTTTGATCTTTGCTTTGTTCTCGTTTCACAAGAACAAGCAAAAAGAGGGCAAATCAGTAATCACTCATTTTTGTACGGGTTTTTAGTATTTTTAGTATTATTGTAATAATATATATAAATAATAATAATAATAAAATTAATAATAAAAAAAGCAAAAAAAAATAATAATAATAATAAAAAATGGGGGAGGGGAGTGGAGCACAAGGCTCCACGTCACCCTCCTCCCCTCTATAAATAGGAAGCAAAGAAGCAATTGCAAGAGGAAAATGAAATGGCAATTGGGATTGAAATGGCAGCAAGCCATGGAGAAATCGGCAAGGGCTGGCCGAATAAGGGAGCTTAGGCTCCCGGCTAGTCCAGGATCGGGGTAGTGTCTCCGGTCCTAGTCGGTTCGATCGGGGTCCTATTTTAGGCCGATCTAGTTAATATTTTTGGAGAGGTCGTGGTAGATCTCGGTGGAGTCCAGTCGGGGTTCGTCGTTCGAGCTCCTAATTAGGTATATTTTCTTTCTTTTTATTTATGTTGTAATTTTTATATTTTAATGAAGTAGAAGTTAATTTAAAATTGTGTTTTTAATTTGTATGTTTATCTATGTTTTATATTAGTATGTTTTAAATTTATATTTTATATTAATATTTTATTTATGTTAGATATGTTTTATTTATAAGTTAAGTTAATAGTTATGTATGTATGTATGTTTTAGATTAGTATTTTATTTATGTTAAATATGTTTTTATTTATATGTTAGATTAATATTTATGTATGTATGTTTTAGATTAGTATTTTATTTATGTTAGATTTATTTTTAATTATGGGTTAAATTAATAGTTATGTATGTATGTATGTTTTAGATTAGTATTTTATTTATGTTAGATTAATATTTTATTATGCTCTTATTTGTTTATATTTTTATCGCATTATATTTGTTCATATTTGCCATGTGTTTTTACGTTTGTATAACAAACATATATTTTGTCAATGCGGTGCCCTTTTATTCGAGCGTAAACGGGGCCAGTATCAGGCGTAGTGATAGTGGTTGGACGTTTACTCTCGAATAACGGGGCCTTTAAAATTTACTCGCCCTTATAACCAAATTTTAATTTAATCGTCACTTTAATTCGGAAAGTTTAATATTAATAAAGCGGTAATTATTAAAGTACCAATTTTGGGCGGTGTGGGGTGCTAATCCTTCCCCATCCAGAATCGACTCCCGAACCCGATATTTTGAAATCTACGGTTTTCTACGATGTGTCGGTCCACCTTTAGTGGCGGTGGCGACTCAATTTTAAATAAAATGCGGGTTTTCTAAAATCCCACGCGGAATACAATATTTTCAAAACAAACTAAATATTTCCAAAAATAAAAAAAAACAACATTTTTAGTGAGAAAAAACATCGCTACAAACTTAAAATTTCAACATCTATATTTAATCCAAATATAAAACCAAAATATTAAATTCATATAAATATATGAACGAATCAATCCAAAAAAAATGATTCTCAATGATTCAACATGACAAGGCACTGATGCCACTTGTTAGAATTAAACCATAACAGATATGAAATCTAAACCCAGGATCTATCATGTCAAATAATCAAGAACAATAAACTGAATGCGGAAGCGTACCTGAATTAATCGATAGATGAAAACCTTGAATCTTTTGATGAAGATCGCCTAAAAGGTGGTTGTGATCTTCCAAGAAGATAGGTTTTCTCTTGATGTAAAACTCTCTGACGGGGAAGGAGAGAAAAAACAAATTAACCTATTTCTTGGGGACCACTACCTCTTTATATAGTTAATTATTAAATCAACTATTAAATATTTATAACTCTGCCCCTCATTGAATTATAAATATATCTTACGGTATCTACACTTTTATTTCCATGACATTTTAATACTCATGACACGCCTAACATAATTGGTCACTTAATTTTGTGTCATACTTTAAAATAGCAATATACATTATACATATGTGCCCACTATTACGGATTTAAATCCAACACTTTCTTGTTGTTGAGCATGTGACTGTTTCTTTGTTTCCCTTGCAGCTGTTGTTCTTTTACTCTTGATAAGATAGTGATTTTGATATGCTATATTTCACATGTTGAACACTTTGAAGATATAATTGCAAAATAAGTTGGTTTCATCAGCATGTCAAACTGTTCATGTAATTACTTTTCTCACTAGTCACTACTTGATAGTTGATGAGATTGATGCTATATTTATTTGCTTTTCAGTAACATGGATATACTCGGTTATTTATGTCGAATATGGATACTTTAGAAGAAAAGAAACTAAGAGTCAGAGCAATATAGGTTCCAATCGTATAGCCATACAATGGATCATTGACAATTAGTCTGTAGCCATTGTTTGATCTTCATTTATAGTTTACCATCTCCTACCTGGTCTATGTTTCTCAATGAAACCGATACAATGCTAATGTCTTCAAAGAAATGCATCCAGTAGAGCTGCTGCAGCTTGAAATATAATTTTGAGACATTGATATTTCTCATTTAAGGTTGTGTATGTACACATTAATGATTAATGCTTCATTTTATCAGAATTTGTACAAAAAAGGGTGTGTTTAAACATGCCAACTGTCTAAATTACTAAGCAACAGGCATAAAAATGATGCTGGGAAGAGCTGATTTTAGAGGATGTCAACAAAAAAAACACGATCAGGTAGAGTTGCTTTCTTATTTCAATTTGTACTGATAAAAACCAGAAACAAGAATTCTCTACTCATCTCAAGCCATTGCAGTAAACTTGGCTTATTTAAAAACTTTTGGATGTACGGACCTGTATTTACTGTTAGAAGTCTCAGCTTAATTCAATTTTGAAGCCCGAAGTTCAACTGGATCTTGATTAACTTTTAATTTCAAAGTTCAAGCTTGATTCGAAATGAAATCAAATGTTTGAGTTTGCTCATTTACTTGATAAAAATTGGTTTAATTTTCTTGCTTGAAGTTCAAACTACAAACACAATTTCAAATGAGTTGGACTCGAGTTAGCTGCTCTTCGCATCGGGCTTCCATCTCACTAATCGATACATTATTGTTTTTTTTTTTTTGGGGGGGGGGGATCTCCAAGTCGCATTCCACAATCTCTGGCTCGTCCGTCCCTGTTCCTGGCAGATTGATATGATGCTGGTTTGGGGTTAGGCCGTTGATTGCCTTCACTGTATATCATGGATAAGGCATCTCCTATCAACCGGGTTGTCTTGTACGCATAGGAGCCTCACATGTATGCACCTCATCACTTCATCCTTTGGATACGACTCAACTAATGATGGGCCAATTAGCTCCAAAGCTCTGCTCATTTGGACGATGGGAACTGAACCTACTTGATCTTGTCGAGTAAATGCCGTCCATGCCATATTCCGGAGACATTAACTACTGCATTTATATTTTAACAGATATTTTTTTTATTTTTTATAAATATCTGTGTCCGACACATATTCAGATATGAATATGAAACTACTATAATTGTCAAATGATGGAAAATCTAATCTATCCGGTTAATCTGATTGGTTTTTGGCATGTTTTCTACTTGTAGATTTATGTCATCATCAGGTAAAATGTTGCTAGCGTTAAGATCTCTGTGGAAAACTTCCAATCTTGAATGTTTGTGAAGGTAAAGAAGGCCTTGACCAATACCCTCGACGATGTTGTAACGTTTTATCCAATCCAACGTCTTTTTATTCAGGATCTAATTAAGAAAAATTATTAATCTGCAGAATATATAGATGAATGCAATCTAGGAAAACATAGACGATGATAAAAAAAAATGTTTTGAACTTTTATGATTCTAATCGAAAAGGAAGAAATCCAAGCTTTAATTCGGCATGTTTATTTGCCCTCAGTTTTTCTTTTCAAAAATGGCTTGGATAAATTTTGCTGGGAAGTGTAAGCACTATTTTTTGTTCGAATATTATTATTATTATATTTTATTATTACAAAAAAAAAAAAAAACAGCATGGTCTCCATGCAATACACCCATTATGGGCGGAGTTATTTACAAAGATTAGGGTGCAATTGGCCCCACTTAAAAATACCTATTATATAAAAATATTAGAATTGTATGAAAGTTTTTCTTAGGTTACTGGGTATAAACATGTCTCTAACTTCCCCAACTTTGCCAAAAACTTGCCATAATCCTTTCCAGTGCAAGGATCCTGGAAGGTTGTCCACGAACAAAGTTGTAAACTCTTGCTTTGCTGTGCTTGCTTCCACGCGACTGTTCCTCTTCCCTGCTTCCAATAATTGTTCGTGAATTGTTCATATAACGTTTGTTTATGTTCATTTATGAAGCTAAATAAACGAGTATGAACAAAATTTTTATATTTGTTTAATAAACGAACGATCACGGACATAGGTGTGTTTTCGGTTCATTTATGTTCACGAGCAAGCTCGTTTATAGGATGAAAATACTTGTGGATGTATCTAAATACTACTTTTTGTTGTTGTTAAGGATGTTATATAAGTTCATGTTGAAATGTATGTTTTATTTTGTTGCTTTTGTTTTATTTATTTATTATTAATTTAGTTAACATTTCTAAACATATAAACGAACATGTTCGTGAACACTTAAATGAACACGTTTGTGAACACTTAAACGAACACGTTTGTGAACACTTAAACGAACACGTTTGTGAGCACTTAAACAAACATGTTCGTGAACACTTAAACGAACACGTTCGTAAACACTAAACAAACGAACACAATATTAAAAATTTAAACGAACACGAACCGAATATGAACACCTTTAAAAATAAACAAACGAACACGAATATAATGTTGTTCGTTCAAATTCTGTTTAATTACACCCCTACTCGCACCGTCAACATCCTTTTAAATGGGTTTAGGCCGTACATATCTCAGAGCTATTGGCCCAATACGCAAGCCTTCTGGGGATTCATTGGAATGACCAGTCATACAACTTGACAGGTATCCTCCAATCGGGCTCTCTATAGTCAATAGTCTCAATTAGTCAACTCTCAATCCACCAGGCTTTCAATAAAATCAATATGTTTAATATTTTTATCGATGGGGGTAGTGTTGGAAAAAATATGAGAAAATGATAATTTTGAGCCATATTATGAAAGGGTAAAGGTGGAGATTTGAATAATAATTTTATTGGGTCTTATTTTACTCAATGAGACATTTACAACAGTATTTCATATGCTTAAATTAGTTGAGTAATGAATGAAAAATCGATGCTCAAAGTATGATAATTGTGAATTGAGTAGGGAAGTGAAACCCCCCTTATCTCACATTGGTGGGATAAATAGCATGGAAAGTGTTTATATACACTTACCTTCTTAGTGATTATTGAATTAGTTGAATGGAAACTGTGCTTTGCATTTAAGCCTAGGGGGTGCAGATTGGAGCTTGTTTAACTCATTTGGTTTGGTGGTGCACATGCGTGATGTGGGCGGCCATAAATTCGGAATATTTTATTTTCTATATTTTCCTCATTCATTCCCCTATGTATACCGAGCTAATTTTCAGTTTTTAACAACTCGAAAATTTTCTACTATTTAAAAAATGCAGTCTTTTTGGTGATAGGCGAAAGCAAGAGTTCTGTTCGTGATCTCTACATAAGTACTGTTGTAGAAGATTATTTGTTGTTGTATCCTGGGAGACTGACGAACTCAAGCACCAAAGAGCGATCGAATCTATCTTAAGAAAACTTCATTCGTGCAGGCCTCAACATGATTTATTTTAGTTTATTTCGAATCTATGAATTTAATTTAAAGCGTACTTGGTTTATTTTTGGTTATATTTGATTGTTCGTTTTGGATTAACCCATTTCTTCTACTGGTAGTTTAAATTGCTTTGTTTTTGTAAGGAGATTAAGACTCATTAAACTCCCTCCTAATCGAGATAGAAATGATTTCGATCTCCATCAACAAAGGGAGAAAAGAGTACCCATAAAATTGTTATTAAGCACGAAAAACTATTTCGAAGTTTGTACATCATTGCTACAATTACGTCGATCTTATTATAAATAAAGCAATATTAATATCATATTATTTAATCTTTGCATCAAAATATATTGATCATCCATATCATTATTAGTACAGTTGGTACAATAGTTTATTTAATCTTAACTTATTTGATATTTTAATTAAATTTGAAATAATTTCTATCGTGTTAATTTTATATATGATTAAAAGATCCAAAACGATTTGTTAAAGAAAAATTCTACCACACTCGACGAGCACCGCTGAACACTACTAACGCTGAATATCATTAAATTGATTGATAAAGATTAAAAATCTCAATGACCCAAAATATAATTATAAATATTTAAAATAAAAATTCAATTAAATATTTTTCATGTATATTGTATTTTTAATTTTTTTAAATAAATGGATTTCATAAAATCCCCTCTCGTTCACCCAACATATTCTCCCTTTTCTTCTGTGCTTCTTCAACTTGCTCGTGAAAGGCACTAAATTTTTGCTCTATCTGTTTCACCTCTGATTAGCCATTAACGGATTTGTCATGATTAGCCATCCAAACAACTGTTTTGTCAGCAGAGTTGGTATACCAAATCGAGAAGCAGTATGCATTTTCACCGCAAGATAAAAGTCACAGGTGAACGTTGTGTCCGGATAAGTTAATAAGTCTGAACCATGATGTTCGACGGAGAGATGAGAGCCTCTGTGCAGTAAATTTGAAGCTGTTGAAAAAGGAAGGCATGTGAAGATAATTACAGTGAGAAAAAGAGTGGAACTGAGGGATGCCATGGCTACTATGGGGTTTAGCAGTTCAAAGTCTAAGGATACTTTCCTTAAGTAGTCATGAATTAATAATTAAGACTGAGGCTGCTGAAGAGGGGAAGAAAAATAGATTAAGGGGTGATGGTAGAATAAAAAACTAAGAAAAAATGGAAGGGAGATGTTTTTTCCCTGCCTAGTACACAAATTTTCAACCCTCCCATACAGGTTTTAAAAGTTAATCACGGAATTACCCTAGCTGTTAGGAACGAACAAGAGTTTAGGGTTTACTATTACGGGTTTATAGTTTTAAATTTATGGTTTATGGTTTAAGGTTTATGGTTTAGTGTTTTATTTTTTAAATTGACTAAGGTTGGTATTTGATTCAATTATTTAAAAAGATAAAAAAAATAATGTATATGATAAATAATTTAATTAAAATTTTATTTTAAATAATTTATAATTATATGTTAAGTCATTGAGATTTTTAATCTTTATTAATCAATTTAAATGTGTTCAACGATGTTCAGTATTAGTAACGTTCAACGGTGTTCGTCGAGCGTGGTAGACTCGTCCTATAAAACACATTTGATTCTGCAAATAACGTACCAATGTAAAATATTGATATGTGTATCGATGTAGTGGTGAGCGGTTTGGCGGCCGTCACATTTTGCAGTGTAAGAACCGCGTTTGGGGTCGACAACGATAATGGTTTTGCAGCACAAGTTATCAATCATGGAATTGAATGAATTCCTCATCTTGCGGAGCAAGCTTTCATGGAATTGCAATTATTATTATTATTATATAGTCCATATGGTTAGCATCTTGATTTAAATTAATCAAAGATTTATATTCTTAAATCGACCATCCCAATTCCTCAAAATCTTATAATAATACATAATAAGATATCTAAAGTTGTCAAGTGGAAGCCATGTTTATGCCGCTGCAAGATGTCAAGTGGAAGACATTTGTTACGTATTTGCAATTATCATGTGTGGGTGGCGCAATACTTTCCACCTTGTTTACGGGGGACGTAGCATGTGAGCTGATTGCTAAACCCTAAAAGGATTACTTCATTTTGACGCCATTCCCAAAAGTTTTGATGACCATTCACGTCCACTAAAGCAGATACAAACGCCTACTCGGTCGATCATGCCTTTGTCCCTGCTTTCATACAACTTGTTGCCAGCTATCTCTATTGTCCCATCCCATATATTTATTTACCTACACACCATTCATTTCATTCTCATGCATTAACTAATTGTTTATAAAGTGGCACGTAAGCCTTTATTTTCGGATAATGTACATGAAAACGCCATTGCCCAATTGTTCTTCACATCCACAATAATTGGCCTAATATAAGTTAAAACTTTTAAGTATCTGGTAAGTTAATTTATTATTAAATAGACTAATTTGCGGACAAAAATTCTTCACCCTTTTTCAACATTCATATCTATACTTTAACACTAAAAAAATTAAATTATAAGTCCTAAGCTAAATTATAAATTCTAAACCTTAAACCTTGAGACATATAAACTACCCCAAATTTCCTAAACTTTAATACTAAACTATAACTCTAAACCTAAATTTTAGTATAGGGCATAAATAGGAGCACCGAAAATGATAAATAATTTTTATTTAATTATAAATAGTCTAATTTAAATTGATCTCTATAAAATAATGACTAAATTGATCAATTTAATTATAAATGGTCTAATTCAAACATATTTAAAAATAAATAAATCGAAGGGAGATATTATTGAAGTATAAAAGTATAGCCATATCATGTGATTGGTGGGGTCCAATAGGAAAAACCTAAGTGAACTCTAAGGAGTCTGGAGTCAGAACCAATAACGACTGCTCTCTCAACTACTTATCACGGACAGCCACGTAGATAAAATATTTTATCTAAAAATCGTCATTTTGGTTCGAAACAATCTTCTTATAAAAATAATCTAGATTTAATTATAAAATATGTAATATTGATATAAAAATATTTTTTTAAATAAAAAACTTTAATTTTTTATCAAATAATTTTTTTTGAAGATTTAAATGAATCAAGTTAGAATTGAATATATATTTTAAAAATAGCAAATCTACGATTAAGCAGTAAATAATTTGCTTGTAAATTATAATCAGTGTGAATTTAATTTTTAGACGAATGTTTTTCATTTGTCTCTTTATTTAAATATTATGTAAAAGTATGACATGATAAAACTATTATACTAGTGATATTAATCATTATTTAAAAAACATCTTCTTAGTAACACCAATTCAACTAAATACTTAATAAATATATATATATTAAAGGGTAAAATACACATATCATTACTCAATTATCTTTTTATTTCTATTTTGGTCACTCAACTTTTAAACTTTTTTAATTTACTAACTAAACTTTTAAATTTCTCCTATTTTGGCCACTCTCAATTATTTATTTATTTATTTATTATTATTTAATATAAAAATGATATAAAATTAAATCCAATTGTTAGCCGGCCACCGTTCGTCGTCGTCGGATGCCATCGTCGACGACCATAGATGGTGGCCGTTCATTCCCAGATTTCACCAGTCGCTTCGTCTCAGCCCCTGAGTCCGAATCTGACCTCTATTTTACCGAAAATACTCCGAAATCCACAAAAAAAGAGATCAAAAGTTAGGAAACAAAAAAGGTTTAAACGAGATTTGCGGGTTTCAGGATATTTTTTTTTTATGAAACAAGCACCAGATTCAGACTCAAACGTGTCAAAACGAGTTCACCTGTACAATTTGGGATCAAACGATCGTCGATTTTTAGACCAACGACGGTGGTGATTTTTTCATATTTTTAAATTTAACAATAATAAAATATGATTTTATTATTTATTTTAAACTATTTTAATATTTAATAATATTAAAAATAAAAAAATAAAATATTACAGAGTGACTAAAATATGAGCAATCCGAAAGTTCGGTTAATAAATTAAAAATTTTGAAAGTTGAGTGACCAAAATAAGAGCGAGAAAATAATTAAGTGATGACTGGTATATTTTACCCTATATTAAATTTGCTAAGAAATTGGTGCTAGTTTTGATTGTGTTTAGCTTCCCAAACTAGCTTTTCCACAAAAAAAAATTATAAAAGCAACCAAAAACACTAATTTTTTAGTGTCAAAACCTTAGTTTACCTCCCAAACTAGCTTCTCAAACCATAATTTGCCAAAAATTAATTTTTCTAACTTTTACAAAACTTTAATTTGTCCCAAATCTTAATTTTTCCGCCTCAAACCATAAACAAAGCCTATAAAATTTAAAACTTCTCTCTTACTAATAAAGATTATAAAGCATTAAAGTGAAACCGCTTTTCAAAATCTCAAAGTGGACCATTGAACTTGCCCAGCAAGTAACAATCATTTGAAAATGCATGACTTTTTTTTCTATTAGTCCTGTAATTATATTACTTTCACGGTAAAATTACATTTAAAATAATATATATTTATACGAGTAGATTTTAATATGTTTTTATATGTATGAGATCATTAATTGGCACGTAGTAATTTTAATATATTCAACTTGACCAATTCGCACGTAGTAATTTTCTAATGAAATGAAAAGGCAGGCGCGTTATAATACTTGGTAAGTAAGTAAGGACATTGGCATAGATTTCCATCCATATAAGATAACAGCTGTGCTCCAAAATACAAAGACGTGGAATCCCTGTTTTTCCACCTAGTTGTGCTTTGGACTTGGACTTCTTTTCTCTGTTATATCCAATGAATGTTGACGCGTGGATGTTAACGTGCAAACTTATTGACAATTTGGTCACCTTTTTTATTCTCCAATTTGTTAAGGAAAACTTATATTTAGGTGATATATTAAATGTAAAAAAGCTTTTTGTAAAATTATAATACATATGTCTACTTTTGAGCTTTATTTTTTATATTTAATTAGTTATTTTTTAAAGGGTGTTTAGTTTTTTTTAGATATTATGCATATAAAAATAATATATTTATTGTCGATTAAGTTTAGTTCGATTGATATCATTCTCAATATAACACATAAATTGACAAAATATCGAATATACTGACGTACTTTTAACTTCATAACCGAAATTAAAAACTACTCTTATCACACTTCCTTAGTGTATGTTTAAAAAATATTATGTACTTTTTATCTTAGAATTAAAAAAATATTGTTAATGACAACAATTTTTAGAGTAGATAGTTAAAAACTTTCGGTTGATATCATCTCTTCTTCCTAGATTGTGAGTTTAATACCATTAATAATAAATTTTTTCTCCATCTCCTCTTAAGTAGGAACTGTTTAAAAAATTATTAATGGCCTAATAATTCATAAAAAAGAATAAAATATCAAAATATCTGTAACTGATGTCACTTAATTCATAATATAACTTAATTATACACCTCATACGTATATATATATATATATATATATATATATAAAGTAAATACTGTATTTAAATAATTCATTTGCTATTAACTAGTTTCTTATTTATAGCTAATGATTATAAATATAATTACAACCAAATAACTTTTAAAAGTTCTATTAAAGCTATGCCATTAGAATCAAATTGCATAGATTAGTTAAAATGAAAATTGAATTCCAACCAATACCATCAACAGAGTGAATCGTTTTAAAAACGAGAAATACATATGCATTTTTTAATAGTCTAAAAATGATTACAATATAGTGATTATTCATACACATTCTTAACCCTTTGATAATGTACACACACCTTACAGATAAAGCAAATTAATAAAATAACTAATTGAATCGTATAATTATTTTAGGAATTATTTTGTTTGTGATATATATTTAATTCGATCTAATTAATTTAACCATCGATCGTTTTTTTACCGTATTAATTAAACAATTGAAGGCTTAAGATTAATATTTGTGTTACGTCGCTTTTAAAGAATTAAATTGTGCTATAGATACACGTAAACGAAGGTTGCGACTCCTAATCAAAAAACACTATCGACCAGAGCTTTTGTATCATATTTTGATTTTGTTTGCATACTTCAGTTGTCTCATTAATTGGTAAACATCCTTGTAGAACTTCTTTTAGAAAGGCCAACATTGACCGGATACTAAAATTTATATATAAATAAATTATTAATTAATTAATTAATTAATATCTATTATTTTAAAGCAGATAATACATATTTTTTTATATAAAATTATCAACCAGATGATTATCTTCTAATAACATGCGATAATATTAATTCAGTTAAAAATGTTATATATACTAAAATTTGTCACACATGATATCAGTGAAAAAACTATGCAATATATACAAATTTACTCAACAAATAATCATAAGTGGTAATAAATAATTTATATATCATTTCACTAATTTCATGTTAAAATTTTAAATTAATGATTTTAAATTGTTTTAATTAATGATTATTATAATGCATATCACATATGCATGAGCTTAATCGAAGAACTTTGAATGTTACTTATGAACACGTTTCTTTAAATTGTTTTAATTAAATTGTTTTAATTGATGATTTTAAATTTTTAAATTGTTTTAATTAATGATTTGCACAAATTATTTGCTTGATAATTTTATGTACATTTGTATATTGACTTTTTTCGATAAATTATATTTGACTCAATTTAATTCACAATCATTAAAATAATTTTATTATAACAAAAATATTAGAATGATGTAATTGTTACAATTTTTAAAAAAATATAGTTAACATTATTTATTAAATATATATGCAATAATAACTAATTAATTCGAAAGAAATTATCCTTATTAAATTTAAATGTAACACCATGTTAAATTAGAAATTATTATCCCTTATTTAATCAAATAATCATATATATATACTTAAATAATTTAAACTATAATTATCAAAAAATTTATCATGTATATTATCGTGAGATTTTAAAAAAATAATTCAATAATTATCAGTATTTTCATTCAGTTTAATTATAAACATTTTTATTAAAAATTAATTCAATTTAAAATCTAATGATATGTAATTTAGTTTTGATTAAAATATAATTATATGTGATTTTAATTTATCTCTTAAATTAAACTTTTTAATAGATATTTTAGATAACTTTTACAAAATTGAGCTTTTATGGCGCTAAAATTTGAACACTATTTTTTTAGTAATTCTTTAAAATTAGACTTTTGAAAATTTTGTTATCCATATAATTACTATGTTGCCACATTAGATTGTTATTTTAGTAGTATTTTATATTGCATAAAATAATTATATATTTTCAGTTATTTCACAATTAATTTTATGTTTAATTAATTCATAACATCAATACAGTGAAAGATTTTAATAGAGCAGATTAGAAATGGCGCAAGTTCATATACTCTGTCACTCTTCCCTTTTCTTTACAGATTCTTTAAATAGAACCTTTCCCATTCTCTTCTTCAATAGTTAAAACCTCTCAAATTCCTTTCGTTTCAGCTTCTTTTGCTTCGCTATTAACACACCCGTTTTACCTTACCTTTCTCCTTATTCCGGCATTTTCTTTTTCTTTAACTGAGTAACTTTCCTGGAAACTTTTATCTGAAAATTTTGCTTTTTTGCATTTAAAAAGGAGCTTCTTTTCTTTGCTTCATTGGGTTTTTGAATTACAGATTCCTACCTTCCCAGTGTAGCTTGAAGAAGCAAGTTTCAGTTCAATGTTATTATAAACCTGGTCACAAATCTCTCTTCTGTCGATATACCTTTTCATTCTATAACAAACAAAAAAAGAAAGCTGCTTGCCTTTCAATTCCGATTCCCAAAATGTTTGACTTGTTGGTTAAGCCGAAGTTCTATACAAAATGGTTTGGCATACAAAACCCAGAGTTTTTTTTCTCTTGATTCTTTCATTATTTGCAAGAAATTTTGATATACTAGTTTGTTTATTTTTGTTGTTTTGAATGGATTTTTTCATGGTTGTGTTTGGTTAGCAAATCGGCAATAAAGGTGATTAAGATTAGACTGGAGACGATAAAGAAGAAAAGAAATGCGGTGGAAAAGTATTTGAAGAATGATGTTGCTGATCTTCTCATGAACGGATTTGATGACAATGCTTACAAGAGGGTAATTACTTCGACTATGATTCGGCCTTTCTCCCTTCTCACTTTGTTTCCTTATACCCTGCTTCACTTGCCACAAAAAAATATTATTAGTCTTTGTTATTTAGTGTTAATTCTTATTGTTTCTGTTTATTTAATTTGATGATCTTATAGCTTTAATTTTCAAGAATGGCGTATTGTTCATCATCAGGCAAAGCCCCCAGAAAAGTTGTTTGCTGGCTTGTTTTATTTATGTTGGCATTTTCTGGACTATACAGTTTCGGTTGCCTAACGATGATGAGCTTTTAATATTAATTCTTTCCCCCCAGTTTTTTGTTCGTGTTAAGCTTCTATTTGATGCATGAGACAGAACTTTAATATCGTCATCTTTCGTGTGCTAAGTTGTGTTGCCTTCAATTGTTACTTGTTTCGTCTGACTATATCGGTTTCTAGTTCCGAATGTTTTCCTGGTCACGGTTGTCAGTGTGATGCATTGAGGACAAGGCAGCATTAATTTCATGACATGAGCTGCTAGAGTATCTGTATTGGCATCCATCAGGGTTCATGTACAATGAGAGTCTATACTGCTATGGTTTGCTTTTACCGAGCATTAGACGGTCTAACCACCTATAATTCCCAACTTGTGTGATTAATATGCCGACCGTGTTACGCCACTATTTACATGTAACTTAAATATAGGATTTAATTACTTGGCTCAATGTGCAACTAAGTTGGAATTTAATAATTTATGCGTGATTATCGACATTTATCTGAGCGCATATATATCCAAATTGAACAATGTTTGTGGATGGTTAAGCAAGCTGAAGGTCTTCTGATGGAGCAAAGGAGAACAGCTTGTTACGATTTCGTAGAGCAGTTCTGCCACTGCATCTCAAAGCATATCTCAGTTATGCAAAAGCAGAGGTACGTTGGACGCTCGGATTTGGAGTACTCTATAGTATATTCCTAACTCCGGTACAGATAGCTTATCAAGTGCATAATTGAACATTATTACCTTGGACACTCGGCTTTGGAGTACTCTATAGTATATTCCTAACTCCGGTACAGATAGCTTATCAAGTGCATAATTGAACATTATTACTGCATTTCGATCCTCAAGCATTAGGATATCGGGAAATTCTTGCATTTGGCTCATTTTTTCTCTTCCAATACAGTGAGTGTCCAGAGGAATGCAGGGAAGCTGTCCCGTCTCTAATATACGCTGCAGCCAGATTTGCTGATTTGCTAGAACTGCGTGATCTCAGAACTGTATTTACTGAGAAATATGGAAATTCCCTAGATTCGTATTTGAATCAAGAGGTAATAGATGTGGATGACTTGAGGTCCTTTAAGATGTGGTCTTCTTCTATGCTTAGGAATATTATCTCTTTTCATACTAATCTAGATAATTGCTTACATACAGTTTGCGAAGAAGCTAAAGGCGGAGCCTCCCACAAAGGAGATGAAAATTCAATTGATGCATGACATAGCACAAGAATTCTCTATTGATTGGGATTCCAAGGCTTTGGAACAGTCTCTGTTTAAGCCGCCTCCAGTAGAGCAAGTAAGCCTCCTGCCAAGAGTGCTATTGGTTTATTATTAGATCTATTTGCTTTCTTATATGTGGGTTAGATTTAGAATGCTCAAATCTGTTTTCAACCTGCATATAGCTTGATGAACAATTGTTTCACCTGCATTAATTGTTTGACTTTTCTTGCAGAACAAGGCCCAGCAGAAGTCTTCAGATGTTGCTGATGACGGTAGATACAATTTGTATAGAAGCAAGAATGATACGTTTGAGAAAAGCAACAATCAAAATTATGAGAATGGGCCGAGTACCGTGCATGAGTACAGGAGGCCAAAAAGAAATGAAACAGACCTCACTTCTCGTGGGGGAATGAAGCATACTGATGATAAGTTAAAGCTGAATAGCAGCAGTGACGGTGAAGTGACTGATCAAGATATCTCAAAGTCTAGTTCTTCTTCGGATGGTATAGAGAGCAGGAAGCCCTTTTACTACAGGTTTGTTCCTCCTCTCTATGTAAGGCAATCATTGGGCAAAGAAAAAAGCATCACTGAGGAGCCTATGGCACCGAGTGATAATACTAATGTGAAAAACAATAAACAGAATGATTCTGTTGGAGAAAGTAAGCCAGAACCAAGATCAGTTAGGAGACCTTTGAAACCACGATTCGGTTGGAAAGGTTTTGGAAATGATGGCGCTGCAAATATTAGTTTGACATCCAAGCAAATGGAAGAAGGCGATAAGAGGGATGAAGAAGAGAAGAAAGTGGACGAGCTTTTGATGCAATACAGCAAGAAGAAATCTCCTTATGAATGGTTGAACAAATGGAAGGCAGCACTTCGAGCACCTCCTCCCGGAAGACAAGAATCTGGCAACACAAGTAAAGGTTTAGCACCTCCTCCTGGAAGACAAGAAACTGATAACACAAGTAAAGATCCAGGCTTACGAAGCACTAAATCCGACCCGAGTGCTCTTCCAGCCAGACTTGCAAATTTCTCTAAAGAAGCAACGAGTTCGACTGAGAGAGCAGGAAGGCATACCCGAGCCTCCTCATTTCAGCCAGAAGTGCTTTCTGGTCATGTGCATCCCCAGCTTCCCGATTATGATGATTTGGCATCTCGCTTTGCAGCTCTAAGAAGGCAGTAATAGAGTATTTATATATACACTTGTTCGTGTTATATAGACACATATACAGCATTAGGAGATATTACCATACATTTATATTCTTTCTAGTAAGTTTCATATTGAAAGGCGTCTATAGGAAGTGAATTTGTTTGTTTCATTCATTCATCACCATATATAGCTATAGATTTGGTTATGAAAAATGCAATGCACGGTCATTCAAGAAAAAAGAACAAAAATGATATATATGATATTTACTTGTTTATTACATACAGATTTTGGCTATTTTTCAGTCAACGTTTTGAACTACGTAGGACACTGGTTGATAGAAGCAACACAAGCACAAAAAGAAATATAGAAACAGGAAAAAGGAAAAGGAAAGGACGCACAACACTTACAAAGGCAGCAAGCCGCCTAATCGACCACCATTTGGAAGCTATTATGACACTATCCGTTGCAGGAGATCACTGCTGCAAGCAGAGATGGACAGACTGCATAGGGGTGTTAAGGTAGTTCCACCCCTGAAAATTTAAAAATTTTATATAGTCTATGTATTTTTTTGTATTTTTTTATCAATGACTTAAATTCACACCCCTTTAAAATTTTATAATTTCGTCTCCTAAATTTCTTATATAATTGTCTAACAGTTCGCACCCCTAAAATAAAATCATGAGTCCGTTTCTCAGTGTGACCCCTAATATAAAATCATGTGTCCGTTTCTTACTATGTGGAAGAACGATCAACCTTCATAGAAAAATCCTACATCAAGAGAGAAGAACAGAGCCAATAACGATTAAGCTAAATTGGTCGACAAGAAGAAACAACGTCGCATGTCTCGAATGGGAATCTTGGTATTGCTATCACCCGATCTACCCAAAACCACCTAAACCCAAAACAAAAACATTAGAACTTGTAATTAAATGAAAAACTAGTACCTTAAAAAATCAGTCAAGAAAACCAATCATTTATCTTACATCAATTGCATAATCATTCACCTAATAGGGCTAAAGATATACTATCAAATACAAATATAAATACTACTTTAAAAATAATCCAAGAGTTGGAAGAATTGCAACCATCCATGATTGAAGTGGAAGCAAACAAAAAACCCACCTTCCGCTAAAAACTCCATCATTTTCCTATAACAGAACACTCACCCTCAACCGGTGCAAAGTAACATTTCTCTCTCACACAAGGCCAAAGTCAGATGACTCTCTCAAAAGTCGAACAACCATCGCCGCCACAAGAACGGCCGTCGCCATCCCACTATTACGCTGCTTTACCACCCCAACCTCCTGATGAAAACTACGTCGTTTTGCTCTACTACCCCCCGGGCGGACGGCTCCGCTGGTGCGGCTCTCGGAGACTATGCACCGGCACGGCTTCCTTGGTCTTGTTAGCTACCTTGGTGTACATTTTATGGCCCTCCGATCCCGACGTTAAAATCGTACGGATGCATGTGAATCACATGCAAATCCATACCATACCCATCATATCGTTGGATATCTCTTTGTTGGTTACTTTGAAAGTGAGTAATTCCGACGTGTACTCCATGGACTTCACCGGCTTGGACGTCGCCGTCGGGTACAGAGGGAAGATGCTGGGAAACGTGACGTCGGAGCATGGTCACGTGAGGGCGATGGGGTCGTCTTATGTGGAGGCGCGGCTTGAGCTTAACGGGGTTGAGGTGTTATCGGACGTTGTGTATTTTCTGGAGGACTTGGCCAAGGGAATTGTCCCGTTTGATACTGTTACGGAAGTCACCGGCTCGCTCGGTCTATCATTAATTAAGTTCCCTTTGGAGGTAAAAACCATAAACCTTTTTCTTTAGGGTAAAACTTTAATACACGGGCTGTGTAATTTTACACAAACTTGTATACTTACATTATAAAAACTTAAATCATAAATTCTTAACTCTAAAAAACTAAACCTTAAACTTTAAACCGTATACACTAAATTTTAAACACTAATTTTAAATTCTAAACCATGCAATCTAAACCCCTAAACCATAAACCCTAAACTAAAACCATAACCCATAAAACTAAAAGGAGTGTATCAAAGTTTTTTCCTTTTCTTTACTCCCTTCCTTTTGGTACGATTTTTTTCACTTTTTATTATAACCGTTGATTGCTCCACATGTGCCATGTGTAAATATACATATTTATATTAGTTTAGGTCTAATTCTGTTTTTAGTCCCTTTATAACGCTGAAATTTGGATTTAATCCCTCTAATATTATAATGTAATTTGCATGTCCAAATCCAGTTATGAAGTTAATAACATTCTTAACTAATGTCATTAAAGTGATGATATAGCTTTTCCTTAGTCTGCAAACATTATTAATACTGTTATCAATTTATATTAATAATATTGTTAACACTTTAACGATAATACTGAATTTACTAATAATATTATAAAAGTAGATGTTCCAATTATGTCAGAACTAGACACCATACTGCAGTTCTGTAGCCAATAAAGATCTGATAGAATGGATATGGAAAGTCAGATTATTGCATGCTTATAGAGAAGGAAACCCTGTTGCTGATGAAATGGTGGCTATTGCTCTAAGTCTTTCATTAGGGCTGCACCTGTTCGTTGATTCACCAGAAGAAATGTTGCAGATTCTTCATGATGATTTGAATGACATGACTAGGCTAAGATTAGTTGTAATGTAAATTTCTAATTCCACTTCATTACCAGAAATAGAGAAATTAGATCTCTAATTATAAGTTTTAAATATTGGGTTGAA
This sequence comes from Hibiscus mutabilis, assembly GCA_019671005.1. Lineage (NCBI taxonomy): Eukaryota > Viridiplantae > Streptophyta > Magnoliopsida > Malvales > Malvaceae > Hibiscus > Hibiscus mutabilis. Next base: position 151,485 of record JAGYYJ010003117.1, read on the forward strand.
GCTTTAATTTTTAGATAGCTTCTCCTCAAAGTATTAACATGGTACCTTATTGAAATTTTAGGTAAATTAAACTTTAAGGTTTGCCTTTTTTTCATATGTTTGGGTGTAATGTTGATTGACACAAGATAATTTGTTTTCTTGGAAAGAAGAAAATAAAATTAAGCAACAAACCATTAAACGTGTTTTGAGAAATGCGATGGGGTGGGAGCTGATTATCTAACATTAATGTTATACAATGAAACTAATAACCAGTTGATGTAATGATAAGATTGTCATTAACTCAAAAATCATAAAATAGATATGGTAAAAAAAATAATGTAAAATACGAAACCATTTCATCCTGTTTCATCGTTTGGATTCTCTTCATTGTGTGATATTCAACAGGCAAAAGTTTTATGCCAGATTGTGGTACACAGAATCAAACAGGCTATTATCCGTCAAAGCTGCTACCCGCAGGTATGGACGGAGCTAATAATTCATGCATGCCTGTGTCATGTTTTTTTTTTCTTTTTTGTTGGCTGAAACTGAAATCAGTAGTGTAAGCATAAACAAAACACAAATGATGTGTATTATAATTGTATTGAACATATCGCGTAGTTTATTTTCATTGTTGTCGTGTTTAATAAAAAAGTGTCAGATCTGTGTTTCCAGACCGTATTCGGAACTAATCACCATACAATTTATTTCCGGAAACAATACTCTGTTTGTAAACTTGTTTTCATTTGTCTAGAAATGAACTTGGAAGCGATGGATGCTGGAAATGAAGGCCATAATTGGAGCTTCCATGAAGGCCACACTGTTTGGGCCTAGGATCCAAAACCTAAATGCTGTTGTATGTACTTGTGTATAGATATCTATGTATTATTTGAAATAATGTATTTGAATATATTTTGTTGCATCTATTAATTTCTTTTCAAAAATCATTTTTATTATTCATGAGTACATATGTAGTCTGAATAACGTTTTGGAAGTTCTTATCGATGGTTATTGTTGGTAGTTTGAGGGCTTCAATCAACTTTTTTTCCCCTCTCATTTTCTTTTTTTTCATCTCTTTCTTTATTTACATTCATTTCTCTCTCCTATTTATTTGATTAATGTCGACAAATAATTATACCACCAACAGACTCTATTTTACAGATCTGTGATTTTTTCTTATAGATTTAGAATTTTATTTTTCTTTGTTTAATATATTTTTTCATTTTTTTATGGAACTACTGTAAGTTTTTATCTTGCCTCGTATAAAATTTGATTTTATTTCTGTAATTTATTTCCTTTTATCGTTTATTCTTGATTTTCGTTGTCATTCCCCTAGTTGAAAATTGTTTAGTTCTTCAATAATTTAGATTATTCGAAACATATTTGGGAAAGACACTCATTGTTAAGTTATTATTTTTTTATTACTAATGAAATTCATTTTTCTAAATAAGGGTAAATTACATCAGTGGCCACCGAACTTTTAGGTCGCATTCATATTGATCACCAAGCTTTTAAATTTTTTATTAGTGTCACTCAACTTTTAATCCGTTTTTATTTTGGTCTCTCCCGTTAACTTTGTTAAAAAACGCTGACATGGCACATTAACTTTCTTTCTTCTCTCCATTTTTTTTCTTTTTTTGCTCTGCTATTCCTCCATAATTGGTTGAGTGGATTAGAAACAAATCACGGTGCTTTCTTCGTTAAAAATTCTATTAAAACCATCAATTTCTCGTATTTTAAAGGTAGTTTAGAGAGTTGAAGTTAACCGACTTGGTTTGGCTCCCAGACTTGTACAAACTAGATCTGAAAAATCTGAAAACATTTAAACAGTTCATCAAGAACCATCATCACCATTGTTACAGCACTGAATCCTGCCAATAACTTGGTATGTCGCTTGCATCTTATTCGAAGGAATTTAATTAAGTGCAATTTATTAATCACCACAACCATCCTTTTTTACTCCTTTAATACGCACTATTTTTTAGGTGTTAGAAGTTCTCTCAGATTGTCTATTCTGCTAATCCCAAGTCCAAGCTGTCAACTCCTCCATCATTAACTGGTTCTGCTATCTCTTTAGTTTCAATTGTCCAGGTAGATCAATGTAAACTGCTCATATATGTTCTGTGTGTCTATAACATTGAAGTTTCCTTTCCATATGATTTTTTACAAAATGAATGGAAGAAGCGTATGTTGCGACTCAAATATATCAAGCAGTTCAAATAAGTTGACTGAACCTCCCCCCCCCCCCTTTAGGGTAGGAACAATGCACGGATTCTGATTACTGGCTCACTAAGTATGTTCAGCAATAGGCTCGTGGTATAATAGCTTTTAAGTGGTTCCTGTATTGATGATTTTTTATTTTGAATTTAATAGCATGCCAGGTTTCTTGATAAACTATTTAAATGTTTTCAGATTTTTCAGATCTGGTTTGCAGAAGTCTGGGAGCCAAACCAAGTCAGTTAACTTCAACTCTCTAAACTACCTTTAAAATACGAGAAACTAATGGTTTTAATAAAAATTTTAACGAAGAAAGCACCCTGATTTGTTTTTAATCCACTCAATCAATTATGGAGGAAAAACAGAGTAAGGAAAGAAGAAAAAAATGGTGGAAAGAAAGAAAGTTAACGTATCACGTCAACGATTTTTAACAGAAGTTAACGGGAGGGATCAAAATAAAAATGGACTAAAAATTAGGTAACCCCAATAAAAATTTTAAAAGCTCAGTGACTAAAATGAATGCGACCTAAAATTTCGGTGACCACACCCTTAAAATAAATATCATCAACAGTTTAAATCAGCCATTTTAGCTAATCCATTTGTCAAATTCTCCAGCCAATGCATGTAGCTGTATTATTTATATAAGCCTATAATAATAGACCCTAAGGAAAATTAATAAGCTTAGCATCACATGCAGCATAATTTCAGGATCAAATATTGTAAGTCAAATTAAGCTTGATATTTTTAATTATCTTCTGAAAAAAATAAAAATAAAAGGTATCCTATTATTAGCGCATCATAGGATTTGACTTGGGGAGCATTGTATATAACTACCCCACTATCTGAATCCACAGGCGCTTTACACTCCTGCCTGAACAAGGCTTGAAAAAGGAGGAAAAAGAAACCCACAATCTGTAGCTTTTCCTTTCACCATGGAAGTTAGCAAGTTGTGCAGGTCAGGCATCCAGGAGCTGGGATTGAAAAGCAACCAGTATGACCGGATGCCTTCAATCAATGTGTTGGTGGTGACGACCAATTCAAAGTTGCCGAGGTGGAGGCTGCTATGGCAGAAGTTTATGAGGGAAAAGAAGAAGAAGTTGATGGTTGTTTCTTATGATCCTCATACATATGCACAGAATTTTGATCAGGGCTTGATCTCAGGCTCAGCTGATCCTGATGATTTCTCCAGGTCTTTCTCAGCTCGTTTTGCTGTTCCCTCAAGGGTTTTTGACAAGACTGGATTCATAGATTGATCCATGTTGAGTCACGAAAAATTAAAAAAAAAATGTGTTTTTTTATGATCAATCTATTAATGTAAAGATTCACTATGTTTTCAATGTTTGGTCATATTAGTCAATGAAAACATCCACTCTTCTTGTTTTCAATATTGTACAGATATGTGTGATCACATTTCAAGTTGAAGCAAACCCAGTCTGGCAAAAGCAAACCCATAGAGCAGATTTTCATTTTGTTTTCTTTAGCTTTAAATGATACTGGCAATATATTATAAACAATGATTAAATGATTACCAAAACAATTTTAATCTCCAAATTGAAATGGGTATCATCCTATTATTTTTCTGAAGCTAGCAGCTGCAGGGATGCTTTTGGGAGAAAATAATAATAATAATAAGTTGGGGTAGTTTGGAAACTGAACACCATTAATAAACTTTCTGCAGTGTTTATTCTAATAAGAAAATTATTTTAATCATGCTGATTAGTGGCACAAATCTTGCTATGTATGACCAGTTTGATACTTTGATTAATTATATATATTCATATTTTCAAAACTAATTTTATCTTGGCCGGTTAGTCAAGCTGCTCATCTTTGTTCCCTCATATTCTCGTAGGTCATGTGTTCGAGACCCACTAGGAGCACTCCCCTTCCTTCTCCTAGAGTCCCCCTTCCCCTCCTCTCTAGGTAGAATTAGAATTAGATTTAGACATATTCTTCCGGTATGTATGGTCAATAGTATATAAACAAATAAATGGTGCAACCATATGCACATAGATAAGGACCCATATGTCTCACCATCGCCTAGTGTGTCCTTTTGTAACGGTGTTTAGGTCACATCTTAAAAGTGTTAGAAATACAAAAATAAGGCCAAGCGAAGAGTGTCATTTGGTGCATGGCTTGACCCCCTCTGTTTCAAAAGGTTGAAACCCCAATCTTTTGTGTTGATTTCCTCAATTTCCATACAATAATACCATATAATTGAAGTAGATAAACAATTACAGAGAAAAACAACATAAATTGGTTGCAAGAATTAACCTAATCCTTATAAGTTTAGCTAGATCCATCATCCATTCAAGCACAAAATCAATAACCAATGAGCTTTATCACAATATGAGAAACTATAAGTTTTAATGGATTATATGATGAAATTTTCTTGCCAATGCAAAGAAGTCCAAGTGCAATGTCCGTTAAGATATAGGCTTTGCTTGGTATGAAGAATGAAAATATAAAAATATGAAAATTTTATTAATCGAATGGTGAAAATTCATAACCACTTTTGGGTTGTTACCAGAAACTATGTTTTCTAACCAATCCATTCACCTTCACTTCTGGTGTCCCCTGAGGTAATAATATATGACATACTTCTTCGTGGAGCCTAAACATCCACCGAGGGAATTTATGAATCCATTTTCTTAAATCACCCAACCACAACATTATGGCTGCCTTTATAAGTTACATTATTGTACTGATTCATGCTGAATTCATGGGTCATCACACCCTCTTGATAGAATATGAAAGATATGGTGCAATCGCTTTTAGAAATTAATTTCAGCGGATTTAATTTTGAAATAAGTTTTATTTTTGTTAATTTTACCTTTGAGCTTTGATAACACACACCTTTCAAATAAACTGTTCGAATTCGATTCTCCTCAAAAAAAATTTAATCCGCCAAAGTACCGGTTAAACAAATCATCCGTGTGAAACTGTAAAATTTAACGCTAAAAATTCAATGCTCAAAACAAATAACTACAAACATTAATAAGGAAACCTCCAAAATAAATGCAATTCTTTAATGGATTCCATCTTTAAATTTATTTCCAAATGGAAATAAACTATTAAATCTTGATTATATATGATATATCCCATTTGAATGCTTTCTGCTTCCCATAAAATCTACCTAAATCACAACAACCCAATACAATGTTTTTCATATCTACTTTGGAACTCTGGTCTCAATTTTGAGAAAAGTAAATCTTCAATTATTTAATAATACCCTACCTTATTTTCCAAATCCCAGACAAGGTAATTTTCCAAGTAGAGATTATCATTACAATGAACCAAGTGAATATATCTGCCTATGGACCATGGCTTTTTATACTAGGATAAACCAAATAGCTTGAAGAAAAGAAAAATGCCGAATAAGCTTCAAAAATCTCTCCAGGATTACCTCTACAAAATCAGAAGTACCTCACCGAATATTCAATTCCCTTCGAAATCAGTCTCTTCTTCCAAAAAATGGATCCTCAAAGGGTGCAGACACCCCAAAACCTTGTCTTTTGCTGTCAATCCTGCTAGAAATCATGGTGATCAAGGAACCAACGACAATAATAATGATGCGGCCACGCTTGCGGATGTTGATCGTTTCCTTTTCGAGAATTTCAAGTCGTTGTATATCGAAGAGGATGGTGAGATTGAGGAAAGGAGATGTACTATTAGATCAGAAGATCATGAAGATGATCATGTAATAAGAAGCTCTGGTGGGATTTTGCGTGACCCTCCGAGGTTTAAGGATCCTCCCTCATACCTTTGTGGTTCCAACAGGTTCTTCGTGTCGACAGGGTCGTCGAGTTCGCTTGTTGACGAGTCTCGGAGCAGCGCCGGGACCAACACCACCGTTTCGGTTTGGAGGAACATTAGTTCAACTTCTAGTTTATCAACTTCAATCAACAATGGCACTGCTTCCGACGATTCTAACAGCAACGGCCGTGTTGAGGGTGATGGTGTCACTGTCGAGTCACTAAGCGATATACGGAACGAGTGCATTGCGGTGCTAACACATTCTCCGAATCCGTATGATGATTTCCGACAATCCATGCAAGAAATAGTGGAGGCGAGGCTGAAACATCATTCGAAAATCGATTGGGACTTCATGGAAGAGCTTGTATTTTGTTACTTGAACTTGAATGACAAGAAGTCTCACAAGTTCATCTTAAGTGCTTTTGTTGACCTGGTCGTGGATTTGCGTCAAAACGACATGAAGATTCCGGTCAAGTCTCGGCATTTTAAGGTTAATAATGTACCAGATCACAAGAAATCAAGGAGAACTAGGCACCATGTAAGGTAAGGATTTGGCATTGTATGTTGTGCTTTAAAAAAGAAAAATAACAGGGTCGTAGGTAATTTGTGTTCAATAAATATTGTTGGTCTAAAAACTGTTTTAATGTTTGTTTGTTTGTTTTTTTTTCAATCTGAAATTTGGTGTTATTGATACAAATGTTTGTCGTAAGGGGAGAGTGACTCAAGGAAGGACTTAATTTGTTTATAATTTTAAGTTATTAGATTGTTCTGGTATTCCATAAGATTTGGTGGATATTTGTTAGTTGCTTGTTCCCTGGTGATTAATCGTCCGGCAACAATTATATACTTAGTCCCAGCTAAAGTTATAAGAAATTAAAAATTGATTGAATTTCATTTTAAAGTTATGCTGAAATTGAAATAAAATTCAATAATTCATTTCTCAAAAAAAATCAACAATTAAAATTCGTACACCTAAGAATTCGTTAAAATATTGAACACAGTGTTATGCACAACTTGTTTAGCCGAACTCATTTACTCAAGAAAAAAAAATCTTAATTACATCTGTAAATTATTATAATATTGAACGCAAAAATCTATAGAAATATATATAATTAAACATGAACTTCATTAAATGTGTACGGTTATACATAAATTTTAATTTCACGTAGACGTATGCATAAAATTTTGATTACATAGTACTGAAGTCGTTATTAACGTAGCATTATGTAAGAGATGAGAAAGTAATAAATATTAAATCCACAATCTAAAAGAGTGTTAATCGAGAGTTTTTAATCATTTGCTCTAAAAATTATTGACAGGTAATATCATTCTAAGTTTTTATATTATATCCATAAATAATTATATTTATTTACTATAAAGATATAAAGACGTATTTTTTAAAAATATATAGGGTAAAGTACACAAATGGTCACTAAACTATACCTGAAAAAACAAAATGGTAATTAAACTTTCAAAAATTACATAATGACAATTAAATTTTATGTTTTGTTACAAAATGGTAACTGTGATGTTAATCTCCGTTAAAGAGGTGACATGGCTGTTAATTTTTTTGTATAATAGCACATTTAGTCCTCCATAATTACATATTCAATCAATTTAGTCATAATTCGAAGAAATTCAAAAAATTTAACCCATAATTTTTATACATTGTTATAATTTAGTCCTAGTTCTAAAATGTTAACCCTTGATATTTCAAAATCACTTTAATTTAGTCCCTCTCCATCCCTTCATCTTTCCATTATCTCTCTTTCCTTTTCATCTTTTTCTCCATTCATTTCTCTTGTAAATTGATATGAAAAAGTGCATAAAACACAAACAAGTTCCAAACACAGATCATGCAATTCGGACGATGCAGGAACTTACTGGTTAATAGATATGTAGGAAGCCAAATCTCTAGAGATGGCGTATAGCTGTCCGGTAGCATGGCGGAAATACTTGTTTCCCTCCTCACCGAATTTCCAATATTCAGGCTCGTGGTATCTTACTCCCCTGTTCAGGTATGAGGAAAAAGCGAGAAATCCAAAATTGAAGATTACAAAACTCGAAAACTTTTAGTTAAAACTTAGAAACTTAGTACTGAACATGCTTTGCTTACTTTCGAGCAAGAACCGGACCAGATTTCATGCAACCGATATAAACCCTTGGCTTCGACCGATGGCTAGCCAAAGTTGTTCCTAGTGTTGCTGCAAAAGCACATAGATATACCACATTAAAAAATATATTAGGAGAATATCAACACCAAGAATCATTTACATAGTAATCTACAAACCCTGAAGGAGTAGAAAAGTGCTCTGGATTAGTTTCAAGTACACTGATTCGGAAAAGAACTCTGTTTTCCCAAAATGCAAAACCAGGCAAGAAAGTATTTGCTTCATTTACCTATATTTACATGCACATCATCATCAACTTTTAAATAGAAATCGGCATCCCACAAAGCAGAAGCAGTGGCGAAGTATGTCTTAGTCTTTGCGGATAATTCGAGGAAACCCTCAACATGCTCCTGCAACAAATGAAATTTGTAGAAAAGTTTCATAACCATGCTCTAGCCTGTAGACATCAAAGTAAAACAAATGGAATTTATTCTTCATATCGATTTACCTAAGAAATAAATGGAGAAAAATTGAAAAGGTTAAGAGAGATAATGGAAAGATGAAGGGATGAAGAGGGACTAAATTGAAGTGATTTTGAAATATCAAGGGCTAACATTTTATAACTAGGACTAAATTATAACAATGCGTAAAAATTGAGGGTTAAATTTATTGAATTTCTTCGAATTATGACTAAATTGATTGAATATGTAACTATAGATGACTAAATGTGCTATTACAAAAAAATTAACAAACGGAGGTTAATATCACGGTTACCATTTTGTAACAAAACATAAAGTTTAATTGTCATTCTATAATTTTTAAAAATTTGGTTACCATTTTTATTTTTTCGAGTATAATTTAGTGACCATTTGTGTACTTTACTCAAATATATATATATATAATTGAATTAAAAATCACATTTTTATATATACAATTAAATCAAAATTAAGTTTTCATGTATACAATTAAATAATATATATATCATCGTATATTTTGAAAAAAAAAGATTATGTATAGTTTTAATATAAAATTAAAATTTTTATGTATAGTTTTATATATACTTTTATACTTAGTACAATTATATAAAAATCTGATAATTTGAAGAGTACAAGATTAGATAATTAATAAAAATATAATTTTTTAAAAAATATATAAAAAAAAATTTGGGAGTGTAATTACCTTTGTGAACATTTGTTGCCATAATCACAAAAGAGGTGTTATTCAATCGAAAGAAAACAAAAAATAAAAAATAAAAGGGATAAAGAAAAAGCCTGCCACCTTAAGCAGTGACGGAACTACAACTATGGTGGAAAAGGCTGTGGCTCCTCACCTCAATTTTTTCTGCCTTTAATTCATATAATAAATCTAGAATTTTTATGAGATAATTATAAATTATTCCCATACTTTCAAAATTTTATATTTTGTCCTCTCAAACTGAAATTTTGACTCATCCTGATCTTAAAAATCTAAATATATGTGTTTAATATTTCGAAAAAAATCAGAATAATATCCAAAAGAAGGTTCATTTCATTGATGTTGATGGGTAAACCTCGTAATTATATGCCGTTATTACATTTCATTACTAATACAAAAAATAATTAGAACGTAAGATAATGTAGTAAAAAAAACAAAAGATTAATATAAGCTTATGTTAAAAAAATATGTAATGCGGTTTGTTAATATATTAAATTGTATAAATGTGATGAAAAGAGAATAATGTTCATTCTAGAAGACCCGAGTTTAATTATTGTCTGTAAGGTGTGTGTACACCATTAAATGATTAAAAATATGTAAACAGATACTACCTTGTAATCATTTTCAGAGACTATTCAAAAAAATTACGATAATATTTAGACATAATTATTTATATAAAGAATAATACAAATGAAATATAATGTAAATATTCGTATGGTAGGGAAACATGGTTAATCATTTAAACTGATGGTAAGCGTAATAAATATGCTAGCATGGCGACTGCAAAAGTAACATTAAAATGTTAATAACATATTAAAAGGAATTCCACGTCGACTTTTAAATGTAAACAACATTATTTTATTTATTAAAATATTAATTAAAATCATATACATCGAAAGTGTGGGAAATAAACAAAGACCACTCGATTCCAGAAACTATGTATAAGAAATATAAAAAAAACATCAAAATGAATTAACAGACAAGTAAATTGGTAATAGTAAAAAAAATCAATATGTGTCATGTACTAGAATGCTCATGTTGTATATTGAACCCAAACTTAAAAAAGGGAAGGAGATGCCAACGGTAAGCTTTGTTCTTTGAAGTTTCGTCGATTGTTTTTCAAAACTTCGTTCGCTTCCAATCTTCCCAGAAAAAGGTACGGTCATTTGGCTTTGCTCTTTGAAGTTTCGTCGATTGTTTTTTTTTTTTTCTGTGTTGTTGCCTCCTTTTCTTCGTCTGGAATTTATAGATATGTTTGCTTTTCGCCTCAGATGATGGAGATTAAAGCACAAAAACTAACAAAAATGATGAAAAAATATAGAATGGAATCAAAGGAAACAGATAGTAAGTGTATTTTCAGAGAATAGGGGCAGAAACAACAGAAAACAATATTTCAAATCATTTATACCCTAGACAGGGTTGAGGACCCCTACTTAACACAACTTAAACGACAGCGCTTAAAGAAAATAAAAGATATCAGCCAACACCATTATTAAAATAAAACGACAACATTCTCTACATTGTAAAAGACTTGCATCAATACTTCCTTCTTTCAGAGAATTCTTGTCCTCAAGGATTGAAATGAGAAAAATCCATCTGCAGCTTATGGAAAAGTTCTCAAATAGCATCTTTGGGGAAAGAATTGATCCATTCCATCAATACTTCAGTCACAGCTCAGTTACCCTTTTTGACCACTCTTCTATCCAAAATCTTCAAAGGTTCTTTCAAGATGGTTCCATCCAATCCCGCAATAGGTAGATTTGTTTGAGTAGGAGCTGACCCAATGTGTTTTTTAAGCTAAAAAACATGGAATGTGGGATGCACTCTAGATCCAGCTGGTAACTTTAATTTGTATGTCACCTTTCTCACAACACCTTTAACAAAAAAAGGCCTAAACCATGTAGGTGCAAGCTTCTCATTTTTTCTGGATTGAACAGATTGTTGTCGATACGGTTGAAGCTACAAATACACCCAATCTCCCACCAAAAACTGTCTGTCACTCCTCTTTTTATCCACTTGTTTTTTTATTCTTTCTGTGCTCGGTGTAAATAAAATTTTGACATTTTAATTGCAGCTTTCCTAGTTTGTAGACTTTTATCAACCGATGCAACTACTGATTCACCAGCCAAGTAAGAAAGATACACTGTAGGTTCTTGTCCATACAAAGCTTGATATGGGATTGTATTAATAGCTTACTGGTGTGATGTATTACACCACCATTCGGCTAAGGGTAGCCAATTACTCCACTCCCGAGGTGCCTCACTTGTCATGCATCTCAAATATGATTCCAAACATCTATTGACCATCTCGGTTTGATCATCTGTTTTGAGGTGGTATGATGTAGAAGGTGTCCAAGTTACTCCCAATTTAACGAGCAACTCCTTCTAGAAGCTACTCATGAATACCTTATCCCTATCACAAACTATGACCTCTGGGAACCCATGTAATTTAAACACATTGTCCATGAACACTTGAGCAACATTCAATGCTATAAATGGATGTGCCAATGTCATAAAGTGGGCATATTTGATAAGTCTGTCCACTACAACAAATATAACATCATTAGACTTTAACATGGGTAAACCTTAAATGAAATCCATGCTAACAGATTTCCAAGCTTTATCTAGAATGGGTAAAGGTTGAAGCAGCCCCGGTTTAGGATGATTATCATACTTGTTCTTTTGACAAACCTCACATTCCCTGATCAATCTTTTCACTGACTTTTTTATCCATTTTCAATAAAGACAAAAGGACATTCTTTTGCTAGTTACTTCTGCCCATGAATGGCCACCAAAAGAACTATGGTGGAATAGTTCAATTAAGTTATTCCATAGTTCAACATCCTCTCCTACCACCAACTTGCCTCTCCTTTTTAAAAATTGCCCGTCCCATGAATACTTCGAGTGAGAATCAACATCTTTTTCTAATTCAGAGATTAGTGTTTGCAGTTTGACATCCTTTACCCATGATTGACAAATTTAATTCACCAAAGCAGAATTAAAACTATTAATAGCCAAGAGTTGACCATTAAAAAATTTGGATCCCTCGAAAGAGCATCAGCAACAGTGTTATTAGCTCTCTACTTATAGAAAATTTCATAATCAAATCTCAGTTTTTTGGCAACCCAAAGCTGTTGTGCAGGTGTAGTTACTTGATTCTTTGTGAAAAATTTTAAACTCTGATGATCTGTTCTTATTTTAAAATGCCACCCCACCAAATAAGAAGATCACTTCTTAACTGCCAAAAGAATAACTAATATTTCCTTCTCGTAAATTGATAATGCTTGATGTTTCACCCCCAATCCTTTACTGAAATAAGCAATAGGCCGACCTTCTTGTAACAAAACAGCCCCAACACCTAGAGATGAAGCATCAGTTTCGAGCACAAACTTCTTGTTAAAATTGGGTGAAGTTAAAACTGGTGCTTTGAACATAGCAACTTTGAGCATTGACATGGCAGATTATGCTTCCTGATTCTAGCCCCAAGCATCTTTCTTAATAGATCAGTTAGAGGCTTCACAAGGCCACCATACCCTTTAATGAAACGCCTATAATAACCAAACAATCCTAAGAACCCTCGCAGCTCTTTAATATTAAAGGAGTACCGCAGTTTAAAACACTTTGCACTTTGTCCTTATCCATCGAAACGAGTTCCCCTAAAATAGTATAATCCAAATACTCTATTTCAGTAACCCAAAAGGTGCATTTACTTTTCTTAGCAAACAATTGGTGATGTTGGAGTAGCCCCAAAATTTATCTCAAGTGTTTCAAATGATCTTCTCACGTTTCTGAGTACACTAATATATCATCGAAGAAAACTAACACAGTTTTCCTTAGCAACTTTTTAAAAACAGCATTCATCAAATCTTGAAAGATGGCCGAGGCATTAGCTAAGCCAAAAGGCATAACCAAATATTTATAGTGTCCCTCATGGGTTTTGAAGGCCGTTTTGTGCACATCAGCTTCACACATCCTGATTTAATGGTAACCAGACCTTAGAGCCAACTTAGAAAAGAATTTTACAGCCCCTAATTCATCCAATAACTTTTCAATGATGGGTATGGGGAACTTATCCTTCAATGTCAGTTGGTTAAGCTACCTATAATCGACACAAAGTCTTTAAGTGCCATTTTTTCTTGACCATAACGAAGGGTAAAGCAAAAGAACTAGCATTGTCTCGGATTATTCCTGTTTGTAACATTTCCTGAACCAGTTTCTCAATTTCATTCTTCTGTACTGCAGAATATCTATAGGATCGAAGCTTGACTACAACTTGTTCATCCTTCAATGTGATCTTATGTTCATGACCCCTGATGGGAGATGGCCCTTTAGGTTCCTGGAAGATAATTGCAAATTCACTCAATAACTGCTGTAATTCCTCAGACATCACTTTACTCTTGAGATGCAATTCAATATGTGTATTCATGGTAAGTAGGGATATACCAAGTACTATCTTTGAGATTTTCAAAATTTTAAAACCTTTACCATCCTCCAACAATTGAGCATGTCCTGGTGATAAACCCTTCCATTCTATCTCATTTTTAGAAGAAAAAAGATTTCATGGTCAGCCGAGCAAAATCCCATTGTATGGAGTGAAGAGAACCTAACCATTATACTCCTCAAACTATGTCACACCCCTTCAAAGGTGGGACAATGAAGTCTGTAGTGAAAGAGTGTCTCTGAGAGTCTCACTGAACCTCTCAGCTGTGGTGACCTTCATTTGTTGTTTTTGTTCAATCACCAACCCACAAGCTTTTACCAACCCTAAACTCAAGAAGTTGTGTGTACTTCCAGAGTCTATCAATACAACCCACTATTATTTTTGAATAATAACCAATATCTTCATGATCTCACACCCTACAGCCTCCCATATAGCTTGCAAGGATAGAACAGAAAAATCAGGATTCACTCATTCAGAATTCTCTGACTCTAATTTTTCTTCACAGTCCATAAATTTTTCCTGATCACCCTCCCCCCTCATCACCTTCCATCAATAAATGATACAACTGTGATCTAGTATATTTATGTCCCGAAGAATACTTTGTATGACACTAGTAACAAAGACTTTTTCTTCTTTTTTCATCCATTTCAGCACCAGATAATTTGTTGCTAGTAGCAGGAAATCCTTTCTTAGGAGAAGAAACTTTACTGATAAAAGTGGAGGACTGTCTTAAACCCTGTGGAGGAGTAACTATACCACCAAAATTCTTAACTATTATAAATGATTGACCCCCTTTACTGACAATTGAAAAAGCATTCAAAGTAAAAGGCAATCTACAAAACTGTGATCTTTCAAAACTAGAGTAACTATTTCTAGGCAACTGAAATACTAACTGTTTAAAATGTAATGTTAATCGAAAAGCATCTAAAAGATCTTTGGGTTAAAATAGTCAAACATACCGACCAATTTCCTCTTGCAAATTAGTAATAAAAACACTAAGAGCATTTTTATCAGAGAGTTGAATCTGATTTGAGAGACTTACAAATATTGCGTAATACTACTGGTCCACTGAGGTAGTCTGTCGAAGAACCACCAGCTCCCCAATAGGATCCTCGAGATATTCTGGAGCAAAACGGTTTTTCATTGACTTTAAATACGGCTTCCATTTCAATTTGTTAGTTCTACCAGCTTTGTGTACCACAAAGTGATGCCATTGTAACGCATCTTCCTCCAAGTGAAGCATAACCAAATGAACCTTCGCTTTCTCAGAAACTTTCTCAGCCGAGAAAAATTGTTCTAATTTAGCGCACTAATCCTTAAAATTAGAACCGTTAAAATTGGGGCATTTTAACCTGTACGAACTGTGATTAGATTCTCCCAGAATTATCACATCTTCATTCTTCTGCGAAACACCTTCCAACTCTAGTCCTCCAGACGGCGACGCACTCACCAACTCAGATAAAATTTAAATTTTTCTCCAGACGACGACGCACCCACCAACCCAGATGGAACCTTAGATTTACCCACCAATTTTTCTAAAAGGGTTCGCATCCCTTTTACCTCATCACGAACACCGCTAACCTCGAGCTGAATAACCTGAACTTTATCCGTCAGAGACTTCTCAATCTTGTCTTTCAAACGTTTCTTCAGTTCCTTAAAATTAGATTGTATCTTCGATAACTCTTGCTGTGAACGGGTCTGAACACCGTCAACCATGGCCAGGTTGTGAGGTGTTGATACCTTTGATGGAGACTAAAGCACAAAAACTAACAGAAATGATGAAAGAATATAGAATGGAATCGAAGGAAATGGATAGTAACTGTGTTTTCAAAAAATAAGGGCAGAGACAACAGAAAACAATATCCCAAATCATTCATACCCTAGACAGGTTGAGGACCCCTACTTAACACAACTTAAACTACATCGTTAAAGAAAATAAAAGACATCAGCCAACAACATTATTAAAATAAAACGACAACATTCTCCACATTGTAAAAGACTTGCATCATCAGATTCTTCGAATCGGTGGATTTTTTGCACATCTATGCTTTTGGCATCGACTTCTGTTTCTTCTTAGATAAGTTTAGCTGTTTCTAGTGATTCAGGTGGAAGCAGTTTTCTTATTGATTTATAGTTTTTCGATTTAGTTAAGTGTAGACTTAGTTTATTTATAGGTTGATCTGAATGCGATTCCGATTTTTCATCCTTTCTTCTTGAGTTGGAATCTGAGTGTAGAAGTTCTTATGTATGAGAAGCAATATTGGAAGATCTTTTATCTTTGAAGTAAAATGATTAACTCCAAATGTATTTCTATATCTGCATCCGCAATGTCCCCTCGTGGAATGTCTTCTAGTATGAATGATCGATTCAGTGTCTTTAACTGGAACTGAACATGTTGGTTGAATCCTGTTAAACAGTACTGTTCCCATGAGCTCAACTCATTTGAAGTGTTACATAGAATCTTGAACCTCAATGTGTTCCTCGTAACAAATGAGATTACGTTTATATCACCATAATTGATATTATATTAGAAGTTGTAGACTATGCTAAACTGATTTTCTTCTCTAGCGTGTTGATATTTATGCATGATCTAATTGTTATTTGTTGCATTAGTGCAGATCTATCTTATAAGTAAATTGCTCTAGTTGCTGCTGAAAATGAGTGTTGTCGGGTTTGGTTTTGGCAACGAGAACTGCATTGTTGCTGTTGCAAGGCAAAGAGGGATCTGAAAGCGTGAAACTCCGGCTATTGTATGCTTTGGGGAGAAGCAGAGATTCATTGGTACTGCAGGGGCAGCATCTTCTACGATGAACGCTAACAATTCAATTTCTCAGATAAAGCGGTTGATTGGCCGTCAGTTCTCAGATCCTGAGTTGCAAAGGGATCTCAAGTCACTGCCCTTCAATGTCACTGAGGGTCCTGATGGATATCCTTTGATTCATGCTCGTTATCTAGGTGAAATGAGAGCTTTTACCTCGACTCAGTTGTTGGGGATGGTTTTGTCTAATTTGAAAAGCATAGCTGAGAAGAACTTGAATACGGCAGTGGTGGATTGCTGCATTGGTATTCCTGTATATTTCTCTGATCTTCAAAGAAGGGCAGTTTTAGATGCAACCACAATTGCAGGCTTGCACGCTCTTCGCTTGATTCATGAAACTACTGCAACAGCATTGGCTTATGGTATCTACAAGACCGATTTACCTGAAAATGACCAATTAAATGTCGCCTTTGTTGATATTGGACCTGCTAGCATGCAAGTTTGTATTGCTGGATTCAAGACGGGCCAACTCAAGATATTGGCTCATTCATTTGACCGCTCTTTTGGTGTTAGAGATTTTGATGAAGTTCTATTTCAGCACTTTGCTGCTAAATTTAAAGAGGAATACAAGATTGATGTATTCCAGAATGCGAAGGCTTGTATTAGGCTTCGAGCTGCTTGTGAGAAGCTGAAGAAGGTACTGAGTGCAAATCCTGAAGCACCATTGAATATTGAGTGCCTTATGGATGAGAAAGATGTTAGTGGTTTCATTAAGAGAGAGGAGTTTGAGCAGATCAGCGCTCCAATTTTGCAACGTGTGAAGAGGCCATTAGAGAAGGCTCTTGCCGATGCCGGACTTGCAGTTGAGGAAGTTCACATGGTTGAGATCATTGGTTCAGCCTCTCGAGTTCCAGCTATGTTAAAAATTCTCACTGAATTCTTTGGTAAAGAACCAAGGCGCACGATGAATGCTAGTGAATGTGTTGTCAGAGGATGTGCTTTGCAATGTGCAATTCTCAGTCCCACATTCAAAGTTCGGGAATTTCAGGTAATTATTTGCAGTTATTAACTTATTAATCATAATTTTTCTGTGTTTTGAATTTTATCTCAGCGTTGTGTTTATCATGTATTTCTTGGAAGCTTTATATGTTCTCTAAGCTGTTATGCATCATAGTATGATTTGTAACCGACTTTTATTTATTGTCTTGGAGATGGAATTGATGCTAAGATTTTTTTTCTGAAATATCCTTTATGGCTTATTTTCTCCATTTGTTTCTGCGTGTCCTATTGTTCTTTTTGTCTCATTTGCCTTTTCTTTTTCTTTGCTGCATTTGAGGATAGTTCACCCCTTGATTTATATTGTTTGAAGGTCAATGAGAGCTTCCCTTTCCCAATTTCGCTATCATGGAAAGGATATGCAGCGGATGCTCAGAACGGAGGAGCTGAGCAACAACAATTGGTTTTCCCAAAAGGAAATCCGATACCCAGTGTCAAGGCTGTGACATTCCGTAAGACAAGTACTTTCGGTGTTGATGTACAATATTCTGATGCAAGTGATTTGCAGGTCCAACCGAAGATCAGTACATACACGGTAATTAATTTTATAAGTTCAAAACTTGACTGTAATTCTCTTATTTTTCAATTTATTGCTTCTGTATAAGTGTTAGGTGTCTGGTAGAAAAATTCTTTCTCAAACTTCTGATTTGAGAAATAATTTGTGGAACTTGTTATTGGCAGATTGGTCCTTTCCCAACAATAAGAAGTGATCGACCTAAATTGAAGGTCAAAGTTAGACTGAATTTGCATGGGATCGTGTCCCTTGAATCTGCAACGGTAAGTTCTTTTGAATAAACTTTTTAACTTCTAATTATGCTGAAAGGTAAATGGCTTTTGCTCTTTCCTGGCTACTTCCATTTGTTTTTAGCTCTTGGAAGAGGAGGATGTTGAAGTTCCAGTTTCAAAGAGCCGGCTAAGGAAGATACTAAGATGGAAACTAATGAAGCACCTATAAATACCGCTGGCCCCACTGCCTATGAGACAGATGTTAACAAGCACGACGTCAATGGTACACCTGATGCAGCAGGGGTTGAAAATGGTGTTCATGAGTCAGGGTACAAGCCTATGCAAATGGAAACTGATACCAATGTAGGTGTTTTTGGTCTGCATGCTACATGTGTGAATTGCTAGAATGGTCGTGTAGCCTCTAGGGGCTTACTCCTAGTCTTGAAACTTGTAGTTGTTTCATATATGGAATATTTTTGGAGCCAGTGTATTTTGTTTTTATATGGAATAATTTTTTTTATATGTCTGCCTGTCATGTAGGTTGAGGCTCCCAAGAAGAAGGTGAAGAAAATAACTGTCCCAGTGGCAGAGTCGGTTTATGGTGCAATGTTACCTGCAGATGTTCAAAAAGCAGTAGAGGAGGAGTTTGAAATGGCTTTGCAAGATAGGGTTATGGAGGAAACAAAGGATAAAAAGAATGCAGTTGATGCCTATGTCTATGACATGAGGAATAAGGTAAATTGGCTCCATCTAATTTGCTAGAATTGTTACTTTCCTGTTATGATCTTAAAACTAATTTCTACGTGGTGTCCTCAGCTTAGTGATAAATACCATGACTTTGTTACTGCTTCGGAGAAGGAAGACTTTACTGCTAAGCTTCATGAAACAGGGGATTGGCTATATGAAGATGGAGAGGATGAAACGAAGGGTGTCTATGTTGCCAAGCTTGAAGAGCTTAAGAAGGTAAATCCTGTTCTCGATGTGCTCTTTTAGGTTGACTGTACGAAATGCCTATCTGACAGGAGTCTTAATTTTACAGCAAGGGATCCTATTGAAGAGCTATACAAAGAATATGCTGTGAAGGAAACTGTCATTGATCAGCTTGCGTATTGTATTAACAGTTATAGGGAGGTAGCCATGTCAAGTGATCCCAAGTTTGATCACATTGAACTTGAAGAGAAGCAGAAGGTAATAGTCCCCCCCACCCCACCCTCTTTCTTTCTCCTCGGACTCCCTTCTATTGTTGAGATCTAAATTCTTGTGTTACCCTATAGGTTTTGAATGAGTGTGTGGAGGCTGAGGACTGGCTGAGAGAGAAAAAACAGCTGCAGGATCAACTTCCCAAGTATGCCTCTCCAGTTCTTTTGTGAGCCAATGTGAGAAAGAAGGGTGAAGCACTTGACAGGTACCTACTATTTCACCTTCTCAAGGTTTTGTATATTCCTGTTTCGCTCATACTTGATGCTAAGATAATGTTTCTTTAAACAGGATTAGTCGACCAATAATGACGAAACCTAAACCAGTCACTCCTGAAACACCACCAGCTACACCTCCTCAGGGAAGTGAGGCTCAGCCACAGGATGCAGATGGCTCAGATGCCAATCCCAATGTAAATGTAAGTCCTAACCGCAACATGAACCCGAGTGAAAGTACAGTGGCGGGCAGTGGTGAGGCACCTCCGGCTTCTGCAGAACCAATGGAAACTGACAAAACAGAGACTACTTCAAGTGCGGCCTAAATTCTGCTGGTCTTGTGATGATTTATGTATGCGGCGAAAATATGGAGTGATGGGAGATTTTGCGTTGGACGGATCTTTTTTTTTTTACGCTTTGTAAAGCCTTCTCTTTGCAATGTCGGCAGAAACTTGTTATTAAGAGTGGATCTTTAGAATCCGGGTTTTTTCAAGAGAGACTGCTAATTTGTCTTCCTTTCTAAAATTTTGATGTTAGTGGGAGGCTAAATTTTATACCCTTTTTAAGAAAATTTAAAGTGCTGGTTCATTTAATGGTTGCAGGATCTATCTTGGGTAGGGATGGTTATTTGACCCATATTCGATGGGTTCCAACCCGACTTGATCATATAGGGTCGGATTTTTTAAAGAAAAATTTGAGGTCGGGTCAAGTTCGGGTCTGATTTTTTGAAGATAAGGTCGAGTCGGGTTTGGAATTAAGTTGAAAAATACCCGACCCAAAATAATAGTTTAATTTTATTCTAAATATTTAAATATAATTGCTACAATGTCCCTCTTTTATATATATATATATATATATATATATCAATTATCTCTTTAGTTTGTCTAATAAAAATAAAATAATTATTATAACGCTCCCTCTTTATTTGTATTTTTCAATTAGCTCTCTATTTTATTGAATAATAACGAAAAATGATAATTTTTTTATTTATATTAGGTAGGGTTGGATTCGGATTTTTACTCTAGAATTTGAGTTCGGGTCGAGTTTGGATGGAGGTGTTAAATTTTTTAGTCTAGTGCGGATTGACTAAAAACTCGACCCATGACCATCCCTAATCTTGGGACTAATTAGTAATCACTTCCAATTCCATTCACTGTTAATTTCCCCCCAACATTCTGGATTTTATTTTTTAACTGGTTCGGTTAAGGTTTCACATTATTTCTGTGTATATTTTTTTGTATTAAGATTCTTCCGATTTTCTTTTTTACACTTTTGCTGACGAGGATAATCCTGCTTTCATGGACAAGTCAAGACTCACACTCAAGTTTCCACATTTTCACCCGAAGTATCTCAACGTCGGTCATTTTGGCAAAACACCAGCAATTCATTTTGCCTATACTGTTTTTCTTCAAACTCGTTTCTGCATTAAGCTAAGTGACAATCGCTGGTATTTTGTTGCTGGTTACTTGCCAGCACAGGAGTTGATCGTTAAGCTTCTGGAAGTTTGACAATAGAAAGATCCATTTTTTATGGGCATGGGAAGGGTTGGAGTTTGCACCACGTAAACTTCATAAAAACTGAACGACTGAACCAATCAGTTGCTCATCGTATTGGTGTAGAGCAACCTTAATTCAGCCCCAGACTAGTTAATGTAGAAACCATGCACTGTTAATTATCACAGATTATAACTTCGAAACCTAAACCTAATCATGAGATTTACTTGCCATTTTTGAAAACAAAATTATGTTATTTAATCGGATTGCATGTTTCAAGCTTTGATTGTCGGCGACATCAATGGTAGAGGGCAAAAAGGATTACCAGTGAAATATAACCATTAGAGCGGTAAAAGCGACAGTGTCAGTTAAAAAATAAAAATCTAACTCAGAATAGCATTTGGCAAGAGGCTCCAACATATTATACAACAACATTTAGCAGTCAACATTGAATCCAAATGGGAAATATAACTGGGTTTTGCATGCATTACCTGCTGGCATTCTCGGCAGAGACGTCGTCAACCTGCTGTATTTTTGCAATTTCAGCTTGAGCACTTTCCATGATCTGCCTCTTCTGCATTTCCAACTCCCTATGAAAATCCATTCTCATCTTCTCTAATTCTAACATCTGCTGCCTTTTACTATTCTCAGTCTTTTCATATATATCGCTGAATTTATGGATTGAATCCGCAAGCAATCGGAATGAAGATCCCTCATAATATTGCCTCCCGAATCTTCTCTTTTTAGGTGGCAGTCCATCTGAGATGTCCTCATCACTATCACCAGATTCTGAATTTGCTGGACTGTCACTCATTTCGTCCATACCATTTGCTCGGCTTGAGTAAGGCCTAGGTTTCTTGGACACAGGCTCACCTGAGTCCAAGCCACAAGACAGTCCACTCTGCTGTGGAGTAGTTGACATTAACATATGCATCTTCCTGAAATAAACCCATTTGCTAGTGGTAGCACACCAGTCTCTGCCAGCATAGCCGTCTCCTTCTTGTACTTCTTCTTTAATGTATCCAATCGATTGCGACACTGGGTGTCAGTCCTTTCAATCTTTGAAACCTCTAAAACTTTCTCTGCAACTTCTTGCCACTCCTCGGATCGAAGACTCTTCCTCCCACGTTGCAAGAAACGGTCACCCCAAGCATCTAGTAAAACAAATGTCTCACGTTCAGTCCAGTCTGTGAGAGCGTTCCTCCCACCGTGAGAGGGCTTTGGCACTGAAGGCGATGGAGCTGCTGCTGATGCCGGTACACGAGGAGCAAATTCATAGCTCGACACCAAACTCTTCAATTTCCTCTTTTTGGGGCGCCTCTCCAAGTCGACATCATTGCTCTTTTCATTATAGCCTTTTGGTTTATTACCGTCGTCGTCGTCGTCGTCGTCATCCTCTTCATCATCAAGTTCCTCGTCGTCTTCATCATCATCGATGTTTTTTCCTACATCCCGAACACGATTATTTTGGTCAAGATTCTTCTTTTCCCCTCCCAAATCCTCATCTTCTACATCATCTTCATCATCATCATTAACATATAGATTCCCAGTTGATCTAGAATACGGAAGATTTCTTGCAGGAAGCTTACGGCGACTGGAAGAACCATAACCCTGCTGGTGACTAACACCATGTAGATTTGGAGGATATCTAGCATCATCCTCTATGTTATCCATTAAAACCAAAGGCTCGGCTCAACAGTGAGAAAACCCCAAGAGTATCCTAAAATCCAAGCCTATCTCAAAAACAAAATCGTGTATAGAAAAACTACAAAAGCATACTTCTCCTACACCTTAGTTGCTCCAAACCCAAATTTCATCTTTCCCATGCAATCAAGCTTGAAGAACAATATAAAAACCATTTTCTTCTTTTAAAAACAATCCCAGCAACTGTCATCAAAACTCCTATAGTTTGGAGAAAAAATAAATCCCCGAGGTTCTAAAATCCTTTTGAATCTGGAAAGAAATTCAAAATCCAGTTTCCTCCTTTACTATCGAAACAAACAACAAAAACCCTTCAAAATTACTCAAAAAATAACTCTCGCAGCTGTAAATCACAGAATTCTACATCTGACCTAATATAATAGAATCAAACCCGTTCATTCTACAACGATTTTTTTCTTTTTAAAAAATAAAGGTAAATTTCACGTTCCTTTTCCTTTTTGACCGATCATTTTTACTACCCAGCTCTTAATAACCTATTTATCTTTTCCAGAAATATAATATCAGCCCCATCATCATCAAGTTCAATAAAGACCCTAAATCTTTAATCAAATCAGAATCCAATTTCAAATAACAAATGCAGCAGAACTTACCCGAAAAGAGTGCTCGATTTTTTCAAACTACTTTTCAACATCAAATCGTAATTGAAGCTCTAAGAATCCTAGAATTCATACAAATTTGGGAGAAAGTTAAACACCCTTTTTTGGAGGTGGAAGAAAATTAAACACTTAGAACGGGAAAAAACTAATTGTGATTATGGAGAAAATGTAAAATATTTGGAAGGGAAATATACATACATACATACATACATAATTAAAAAACAAAAAAGAGGATTGCTGCTATAATACGCTTTGTGCGTGTTTTCTTTTTGGTTTTGATGAATAATGATAGCAGGCCTTGAAATTTATGAAGCCATTGGGTCAAAGGGGCTTATAGTTGATTATCGTCTTTTTTTAGTGGATTGAAATCGAAGTAATAAACTCGATGAAATTTCAAGTTTGGTACTCGATGATTTTGTTTTATTGTAATTATTTATAGTGTAATATTATAAAGTTTCATGCATATTTTTAATTTTTTGACAATACGCATATATTTTGTTGACAAAATGATTTAAACTCGTATCTCCTAAGATGAACATCATTCGTTTTTTTGTCGGGACACTTGTTGGGTTCAACATGTTATTAAATATATGTAAAATAGTCCATAGATTGTTTTATATGATATTACTAACTAAAGTTTTATTACATAATTTATATCGTAAACATTTATTGTAAATAAATATATTTTTATAAAATTATTTATTGAATAGTTTTATAATATATTCTTATATGTAAACTTTTTAAATATATATTGTGAATGTGATAAAAAAAATTATTTGATAAAATATTTTACGCGTTGGTGGTGGAAATTTTGTTTTCATGAACGAATCTAATTTATGATTCATGAGTTCATGATTCATGATCTAAAATTTAAGATTTTAAGTTGTGTTTTAAGGTCTATAGTGTATTTGGGGTTTATAATTTTATATTTAAGATTTATGATTATAAAGTTAGGTTTTATATTTTAAAATTTAAAAAATGTAATTGTGTGAAAAAATTTACGACACTATATTAAATATTAACTCAATACATTATTAGTATTTTACTAATGAGTGTATAACTATTAAAATATGCATGATCTTTTAAAGTATTTTTACAGTAATCATTTAAAAAATAGTTAGCAGAATAATTTTTAGTTTTAAAGTGTTTTTATAATCGAATGATAACTTCATCTTACTGACATTGAAGACGATGTTAAATGTTGACATAAGAAGAAAGAAGAAAAAAAACAAATTTCTTAAGTTGTTCGTAATTTTTAATTGTCATTTTGGCTTATATGAATTTAATATTTTTGTTCTTGTTGATTAAGTAGAAATATTATATTCATAAGTCAAGATTTAAATTCACACAAAATAAATATTTTTAGTCACTCAATTAATTAATAAATTTTAATTTAAGATTTTTTAATTTATACTCAAATTAAAAATATGTTTTAAATCGACGTGTAAAACAAATCTCAAATTAATATTTCGTGTTGATGTGGTTTTTAGCAAGCAATCATTGTATCAATTAATAATGGCATTTTTTGAGCGATCAATATTATATCAATAACTTTATTAGATAGTGAGGACTTGAAGTGTCAAATCAATACAAGTACCAATTAAAAAAAATAATGTTATATACCAATTTGAGATAAAAATAATGTTTACGTACCGATAAAAATTCGGCTACCCGTTAATTTCGGTAATGGGGTACCCGGAATTATATATATTTTTTAATATCGCTAAATAAAATAATAAAATAAGTATTTTTTCATTCTCTTCTAAGTAAAATTGTACCAAAAATTATAAGCATAAAATTTCTTCATCTAAACTATAAAATATAACCATTTTCTTATTTTAATAACTAAAATTAAGTTATTCGAGTTTGATGGTGCCACTGTTCACTGCCACTAAACCTTGGTATACAATAAAAATGCACCATATGACACGTACCGTAATAATTTAGATATCAGAGTGAGATAAAAAAGTATTAAAATATAAACTCAAGAGTTAAATAATAATAAAAATTAAAATAAAAAATAATATACAAACCAGGCATCGGGTAGTCGGGTACCCGGTTAAGGGACATTTAGTGACCCGGGCCGGACCCGGAAAGAATAACGGGTCGGTACTCGACCCAAAAAATCGGTTATTTTCATTAAAATACCCGGTAATTTTTAATCGGGTCGGCGGGTCGGGTAGTTCAGGTCGGGTAATTTTGAACACCCCTATACATGTGTGTGGTGGGGGATAGAATCCAGTTATATAGTGTAAAATTTTTTAAGTTTTATACATTTTTTATCGTTAAATGGGTAAAACGGATGACTGAGATTAACAGTAGAATATGTGAAGATTATCACTTGAAAAAAATAAAAGTGAATCTCATCCATCTATTTTTCACATTCAACGATAAAAAACGTGTAAAACTTTAAAAATGTATTATGTGTAAGTGGATCATAACCATATAAATATATTATTCATATGTATCTTCATCAGTTTTAGAATCAGTGACAAAACTATGCAAGTGAGAGGGACTTTGGCCTCCCAATTTTTTTGTTCATTGGTAATTTTGGTTTTTCTTAATTTGAACACTTTTTAAATTAAAACGTTGTTTATACAAATTTCAAAATTAAGTACGCTTTAAGTCTTTATTTTTTATTTTTTAAATTCTGCAATTTTACTAGTTTTACAGTTAAATCTGATTCGACCTTACTTAAGATGATGTTAAAGTAAAGTTCTTTTTGACAATAATAGCTCGAAATATCCAAACTTGATCCAGATATGTAGAGAAAAATGACATTTTATTTTATATTCATATAATTTGATTATTTTATCCTCCTAAAATTAGTAGGAAAATAAAATAGAAAGCGTATGATGCAATTTCACACATCCTGTGTAATTAGGTTTATGTTTAAAATTTGTGACTATAATAAGATTTGAACATAAATCTAATATATATAAATTAATCGAGTGATTAAAAATATTTATATTATTTTATATTATACAAATTCGAATTTTAACATTTGATAATATAATTATCTCTCTACCTAATAAAAAAAACTAAACATAAATTTAGTTTTAACAATGGTATTGAATCCAGCATTTATTGATGACTAAGCAACTTCTTCAAAAAAAATATCATTAAAATAAAAAATGTTAATATAAATGATAACAAAGAATAAAATAATAATACAAGGATAATTGAAAAAATATGTATAAGGAATAAAGCGAACTAAATTAAAGGGGTAATGAGATAGTACTATGTTTCATAAAATAAAATAAAAATGAGGCAGCCAAACCAAACGACAAACGGAACTTAAAATAAAGAGGTACGTGGCCGTGAGGAATCATAACTAGGAGCGAAGTATTTTATAAGTGGGCTCCACTTTTTTTGGACCCACTAAATCATAGAGTTTTGACGGCCTTATTTGACGCCGTTTAATTTATTGTTTGGGTCCATCACAAATGATGCGGCAAACCAAAAAGTCTCAAACTTGTTACCCTGTCATAAATTATTTACAATATCTGGTTGCCTAAAACGCGGCAAAATTGTTTTCTTGAACTAATATTTTTTATTAAATAGAAATATTATATTTTTAATGTAAATATTAAATTAATTTTATACAAATGAGATATTATGAGTGTATTTGACCACTCTATCCATTAATAAATTTTGAATTAATATATTTTTAAACACCGTTTAACATTTTTTACCAAAGAACACCGTTAAAATATGTTTCAAACTTTTTAGGTAAAAAATGTTTGGATAAAGTACACAGATGGTCACCAAATTTTTGGAACACTTTAATTTTGGTCACCGAACTTTTAAAAATTTTATTTAGGTCATTTAACTTTTATCTTACTTTTATTTTGGTATTTTCCGTTAGAAAATATTGACGTGGCCATTAGTTTTCCTTTCCCTCAATAAAATATATACTTTGAGTCCCATTGCTAACTAAACCATCTAACTTCTCTTTCTCCTCCTCCAATTTTCTGCAACCTTTTCCTACTTTGTAGAGAGCTGAATCTAACAATGAACAATTTTGATAAAACCCACAGCTTTCAGAACAACCATCAGTTTTGCTCGACTTTAAAACAATCATCAGTTTAACCTAAAAATACCGCTTGAAGATTGTATGCCTTTGTGGTTGTTTTGGTTTTAGAGTTTGTTCTTGTGAACTTTTTAGGTTAAATTCTGTTTGAAATTAAGTTAATTTGTTTTGAGTCTTTTTATTCGATTTATTTTATTTTATCCAGTGATTTATGTCTTTTATAAAATCTCTTTGATTTATTCTCAAAAGATGTAAAAAAAAAGTAGGATTTAAAATAAGAAAAAGCAATTTTTATTATTTAAAAAGGGAAAATCTGCAGTTGGATGCACCAAATAAGAATATCTATTTTGGTTTAGGTGAGTTTTACAAGGTTTCCTAGGAGTTGTATACATATACTTGCTATTTCTTTTGTTAGATTATCCACATTGAAATATAGTAGGAATAGGGTGGATGTTTTGTTGCAATGATAGAATGACTGCATTAATGTTTTTCATTTATTTAGTATTGCCTCTTGTTTCAAGGCTTTGCTCAATTATACTGATGTTATGCTATGTACTCTGCTTAAGTTTAATTGGGTTTCGAAAATGAGGTGTGTTGTTTCCATTTTTTGTGCAACTTGTTAAGCTCTGCTCTTTTTATTTTCATAGTTAATTTGTTACTTAATGTCAATTTTTTGCACTGAATTCATCTTTTTGTTTTTGCAGAAACCTTATTTAGTTGCTTGAAATTATTTATTTAAGTGGTTCTTTTACAATGAGAACTGAGAAGGGGTAGAGAAAAAAATAAAGAAGCAGAATGTTGTTTCTTTTCTTAGTGATCTGAAAAGCAGTGAAGACGAAAAAATTTTAGCTTATAAGAGAAAAAAAAATCACAAAAGCAAATGAAGGGTGATATTGATGAAGATGAAGTGAAGAAGGCTGAAGAAGATGATAAAGACTTAAAAGGTTCAGTTCTTGCTAAAGAGATGAAAAAGTTGTTAGATTTGAAAAATAAAAAGAAGGAGAAAGAGAAGGTTCAAGTGGGGTGGGATTGGACCAAAATATATTATTTTATTAAAAAAAACTAACAGCTACGTCAGTATTTTTTAACGAAATGTAATGAAAAGGACCAAAATAAAAATGAAATAAAAGATGATTGATTTTAATAAAAAAAATTAAAATTTGGTGACCAAAATATAAACGTTTTAAAAGTTTAGTGACCATCTATGTAGGTTACCCAAAATGCTTTTAGACTATGTTTGAAAAGTTGAATTTTTGAATTTTCATTTTTTCATGATACTTTTGAGCAAATTTAACGAGTTATCCTCATTTATATTCTTTAACTCTTTTAAATATTTAAAATAAATATTTTATTTATTTAAAAATATTTTTAATAATAATACTAAAATTAAATAATTTAAAATTAATCGACAACCAGTTGGTCGGGTGGGATGATATACTAAATTTCTTGAGTGGGGGTAGAGATTCGAATCCTAATGTTGTGAATAAAATAAATTAGGTTAGGAGGATCACCAAATAACAAGTTTATACAGTACATTATCTGAATTAATCAATTAATAATTTGAATACTGATGATTAAATAAAAAAATCTAAAAAATATTTTTGACCGTATTTTTCAAAGTAATATCCAACTGACTGACTAAGTGTTTGACCCTCGTTACATTTAGGGTAGGTTTGTGGTGCGGCACCAACCGAAAATGTTATACTTTTTTTTTATAATATTTTAGGTTGGTGTCTCGTGACAGTAACGATGCTTACAAAAACTTAAAATGTTAACAAAATTAATAAGTATTAATACTCGAAATTAAGTTTCGATACTTAACTATCAACCTATAATGTTATTAAAAAGTGAAATGTTTTTAATTTTAAATTTTATGTCTTATAATATTTTTAATTGATACTGTACTGTATCCGCACATTATACTCGCCCTTTCGTTTGGATCGCTTCACAAATTGTACCATATTTAGAGATCAATGAAGAAACAACTTTGTACATGTGTCGAAGTACTTAAACACCGACGGAAGAGTTATAGGTTCAGGAAAGTTAAAACAAACAGGTCTTTAGGTTGCCCTATTAGTCCTCTGCCCTCGCTAAAGTCTGTCTCTGCTAAATTATTGAATTATTAAATTTATATAAATATATAATAATTTAAATATGGTTATAACAATTTTAAGAAATCTAAAAAAATATTCATACAGAATTATGATGAAACGAGAGGACAATGAAAGCGAAGACGTGGGACAGATAAGGTAGACAACAATTGCCGTGTACAGGCAGTACAGCAAGTGTTTATAATTACAAGATACTTTAAGCGATAAATAAGTGTTTAAATTATAATTTTTTATAAATGTTTAAAGTATGTTTAACGTTTTTAAAGTTTTATTTAAGTGTTTTGTTAGTATCAGTTGTTAAAAAATTAGTTAATAAAATATGATACGTGACAGTATTAAATATTTTTTAAATTTTATTTTTTAAATAAATCAGAATTTTATCTTGAAAATTTCAAATAATCTTAAAATTGTCATCAAATCCTTAAATCCCCAAATTCGGTCACTCCCACTGGCGTTGATCGCGTTTCCGATGACAAAATGAAGCGCTCTCTCATCGCCGAACGAAACACACCATTTATTGTTCGTTATGCTATCATTCGTCGTGAATTATTCGAATGAACCCTGATGGTTTGATAACAGATGTGACGGGCAACAACATGGATAAAAGTTAGTGTTTAGAGTTTATGGTTTAACATTTAGGGTTATATATGTGAAATTAATTTAATGATTATATATGTAAAATTAGCGTTTAGGGATTGGGCTTTGGGGTTTATGGTTATATATGTGAAATTAATTCAATGATTATATATATTAAATTAAAAGAATAAATGTAAAAAACAAAAAGACAGATTTAATTTAGTGATATAAAGTACAAAGTTGTACTTGGTGCAGTGGCTAAGTCACTATTATTCCCCAAGGCTTGCCCAGGTTTAATCCCCGTCAAGCAAGTTTTCTTCTCCAATCAGGTGGTGACACGTGTCAACACCTAATTAAATAATTAATTTATTTTATTAATTTAAAGTTAGGATTAAATTGAAAGAATGTGTAAATAACAGTGATCAAAATTAATAGTATAGTGGCTTAATTGCTTCAAAAAATGATATTATGGTCAAATTGCGATTTTATCCATAATATAGTGGCCATTTAATTAGTTTACCCTAATTTTTATACCTGTTATATTCTGGGTATGCTTTAGTTCTATCAATCAGAAGCCTAAGGGGTTCACTGTCTCTGATTTCGATGCATTGCAGATGAATCAAAAAGAAATAAACTAAAAATCTTTATTAAAAAACCAAACCCAAAAAATGGCAGAAAAATTATATAGAGAGTTTATGTTTTTGCTAAGCCAAAGTAATTTCTATTTCTGCATTTTGGGTTTTATGTTTCCCCCCTCTCCCTCTCCTTTCAGGTTTCAATAGAAGAAAACCAGGTGGGTCTTTTTTGTTTTTGCCATTTTGTAATTTTTAGCTCTTTTATTTTTATTTTTTTGATCAATCTGCATTTTCAGTATATGGGGTTTGAAAGATTGGATCTTTATTTGAAACCAGTTTGATTTTCAAGCTCCCCTTTTCCTTCATGTTTTAACTCCGACCTTGATGTTGTTTCTGCTGGTTTTGATGCATGCAAGGTCCTTTTTTTTGGTTAAATGTTATTGCTTTTCCCATTCTTTGAGTACCCATTTGATGCATTTTTCTTGGGGAAAGTTTTAATCAAGCTTTTTGTTTCCATTCTTCTTCCCCCTCCCCTTTACAAATGTTCTCTGTCATCTAGCTTGAAAGATCCTCAAATCTGTCTGATTTTTAGGAATCTTGTAGATTTTTTTTTGTTAATGATAGTATGGGGGTTGGTTAATGATGATCATCAAAATCTACGATATCCCCTTTTCTTGCTGCATCTTTATAGAGCTGAATGTAAATTAATGATGGGCTTTGTTGTTTCTTTTCTTTGTACATTTATATAGTTCATTGTTGCATATCAACTATAGATGGATTCCCCTTCTTGTTGATTTGGATTTACCTTACCATGTTAAACACAAGTCTGGGAGGACTCGTTTCCTTCATTAGGTTCTTCATTGGTTATTGAAAACGTCTTTAGATGAAGAGTTTTTAGAGCTTTGTTTACATTTTAAAGTATTTTTCCTACCCCCATTTTACATTGTTGATGTGATTCAAGGATCTTGTACTGTTTTTGTTTTCTAGAGGCCACGGCTAAACTTCTGTTTTTGAAGTAAAATTGTTATGATATTGTTCTGCTTATTTGACATGGAGCTTCTGAAAGTGCTCATGAATCATGATTTTTTTTTGTGTGTGTGTTTGGATATAATTTAATCGAGTGGGCAGTTGTTTTTGTTTTTCCCCTGTATATGAGTTAGGCTTCTACTTGTCACTGTTGGATATTGTCATTGGGTAGATAAATCAACGATCTCTACACACACACACACACACACACATATATATATACACACCTAAGGTATTGCCAATTTGCCATACATGGTACATGTTTCGTTATTGTTATTGCTAGCATTTGTTTTATATTGGTGGATTCTTGATTCTAATGCAGTAAAGAGTTGCTGGTTTTCTTGCTAAAGGGTTGAGGTTTTATAGATCATTCAGTGTAAGAAAACCTACTTTCAATGGATGGTAATCTGATGGCTGATCCCGATTCAGAGTCCTCTACATTGGCTTTAAGGCACATAAGCAGCTCACTTTTCAATATTCCTGGTTTCCTTGTTGGATTTAGCACCAAGGGTCCTTCGGATTATGACTCAGTACGAAGCCCTACATCACCTCTCGATTTGAGAGTTTTTGCAAATTTTAGCAATCCATTTGGGGTTAGGTCTCCTAGATCACCATCTCAAAGTGGTTGTCAAAAGAAGTGGGATTGCAATAAGATAGGTTTGGGCATTGTGAATTTGCTTGCTGATGACATTAAATCAGATGGAGGAGACCCTGATTCTCCGATGAGAAAGAACATAATATTTGGACCACAGGTGAAGACTAAATTTCCTTGTTCCTTGAGGTATTCCCATGAATTCCTCGGTAATTCTATGAAATCCAATTCTTTGCCTCGGAATTACATAATCCCGCAGCTTTTCCAAGCTGGAAAATCCAATACCCTGTCAACAGTTTCTAGTCTTGGCTTTGGAAATGAGGAAGTACAGGTAGAACCCAAACCAGTTCCCGGGCTTTCCCCTTTTATTTCCTCTATGGAAAACCCGAATTTGAGTTCCAGAAGTTTTTGTTCAGAGAATGGAACCATCAGCACTAATAGTTTACCTCTCCCAATTGGCAGACCTTTGCACTTAGATAATTCTTTGGTAAGTAAACCAAGTTCACTTCCTATACTCTTTAGCCATAGCCTGGTATCTCTTCCTGCACATGAGATAGAGCTTTCCGAGGATTACACTTGTATAATTTCTCGTGGTCCGAACCCTAAAACGACTCATGTTTTTGGTGACTGTATTTTGGAATGTCACAACAACGAGTTTACCATTTTTGATAAAAAAGCTGAACTCGATTCCAAAGTTCCTCCACCAGGTAATGGCGAAGAGACTTCAGCACTTTACCCCTCCGATGAGTATTTGAGCTTCTGTTACACTTGCAAGAAAAAACTAGAGAAAGACGAAGACATTTACATGTATAGGTTTGTACTCTTTACACCCCCCTATGACTTTTACTTCAGGTTGCTTCTCTTTGTAATGGCTGAGACTGTTTTATCTTCTGAGTCTTGCAGGGGTGAAAAGGAATTTTGCAGCCTCAATTGCCGCTCCAAGGAGATTTTTTCCGTGGAGGAAATGGAGAAAACTTGTAATAATTCCTCCAACAGTTCTCCGGAGCAGAGCAATGATGAAGACCTCTTCCCAATGGGCGTGTCCATTTACATGTAATGGACTGTTATTATGATTGCTTTTTGCAGGCATCCATGCCAAGAGTGATAACTTTATCCTGGATGATCATCTGTTCATGAAAAAAGAGAGCTGTGTATGTGAATCTATTTGCAGCCATGGATGATCGAAGCATAAATCGTGAGTCATGGATTGCACAGCATTGAGTTTAATTTATAGTCCGGGGATAGATATAATATTAAGACTGTTGTTGCCTTATAATTTGATTAGATGAGTTAGTAGCGGCAGGACGAGCCCCATCTCATCGGTTTTCTTCTTTTTATATCTTTTGTTACTGTTGCAATTGTGTGACCTGCTGTGTAAACCTCTTGAAGTTGAAGGACTCATTGTTGAATTCTGAATGTATGCGACATTTGCTCGATTAATCTTAGTTGTCTGTAATAAGTTAGTATCTTGTGAATGTAGGTGGGGATAATCTTTTCTTGATTTAGTGACTTCGATTTCTTTCGATCAAATCCGGCTGGGTTTCCACGGTTGACTGGTTGACTGGTACTGCTGGAGAACATTATCAGATTAGAATGCATGTACTTTCCAGTAACTTATTGGTGTCACAATCTCTGGACCATCTATGCTTTTCGTTCATTCTGTTATGTGGAATATTATACTTTGTTAGTTATTCGGATTAAGGGAGTGTATGAGTCCGACATGAATATGTTTATTCGGTGTGTCTGATTATGTGACATGATATATTTATCCAGTGTGTCTGATTATGTGTTGAAATCTCTCGATTTTTCATCATTTCAATTTTTTTCCTCTCTACTGGTTAAAGTCGGTCTTAGCGTTGAATTTGCAAATACTATTGCTCCAGAAGTTCATCGAATGGCTAACAGCAGTGGAGAGCATTCGCTTCCTCCTTCCGTAGGCTGGCTGAAATTGAATTGTGATGGTTTCAGAAATTCATCAAATGGCTCGGCAACGTGTGATGGAGTGCTCAGGGACAACACCGATACTTTGATCCTTGGCTTCTCAAAGATGATTGGAGTA
Organism: Hibiscus mutabilis; assembly: GCA_019671005.1. Lineage (NCBI taxonomy): Eukaryota > Viridiplantae > Streptophyta > Magnoliopsida > Malvales > Malvaceae > Hibiscus > Hibiscus mutabilis. Next base: position 185,911 of record JAGYYJ010003117.1, read on the forward strand.
TGCTCGGTGATTGAGGTCGAGTTGTGGGGTATTTATGAAGGTCTGATCCATGCATGGATTGTGGGTTGTCGTCGTCTGATTCTCGAGACTATTGCTCTCTTCACATTTGTCGCACATATTCGTCAGCTCTTGGCTCGACGTTGGGAGGTCTCTCTCTATTCGTGACTTTGCAACCACGCTGATGGTTTGGTTAAGTTTGCTCATTCCTCACCCAGTTCACTTCTAATTTTTGGAGCTCCTCCTGATTTTATTCTACATAGCCTTCATAATGATTGTATTGTTTCTCTGAGCTAATCACTGGCTCTTTTCCTTTGTTCATCAAAAAATGATTATAATTAACTAATCATTGTTTAGGAAGCACCCACTTGATAGTCAAGCATCCTTCTCAAATACTATATTGCAAGAAATCGAAATGAAACTCATCATTAATGTTAAACCCAAAACGGAATAGATTAAGGCCCAAAGAGTAAGGTGAAGAAAGTTGGTAGAGTTTGAAAAGAATAATAAATAAATGTTATTCGATTGAATTTATCAGTTTTGAGTTTCAAAATTAATGGATTTTTTCTTTATTAAATAAAAATCCAACAGCAGAAGGATAAAAAGGTTTGAGATGTTTTTACGTGGTAATTCGGCATTGGGTATAAAAGCTGTTGAATTACCCTTTTGCACTTTCATGCCCAACACATATACCACTAAATATATTAATAAACGCATCTTAAGTTTTTTTCATATGAAAAAAATCATGTGATATTCAATTATGTAGAGGGAATAATTTTTTAAAATTGTTTATTTTTAAATGAATTAATTTTATAATAAATAAATAAGTTAGAAGTTTATATGGAATTGGCTTATCTTATAGCAATATAAAGTTCTATAATTTTACAAAGTAAAATAATTTACTTGGTCATACGAAAGAAAAAAATTCTTTAAATATTTAAAATACACAATTTTTTATACTCTTAAATCAACTTAAAAAATTGTCCACAAATCAAAACACTTTTACCCTAAAAAAATATTTCTGTCAAGATATCTTGAGTTTGATTCATTATTTTTAAACATAAATAAAATAATGAGTATTTCTGTCGGATGGTATGTAATAATAATGCTTAAAATACGCGCCCCAAAAATAAATCTCAAAATGCAACAGACGGGAAAAGGCACAAAAAATAAGGGTAAACTATACATATGACTATTTAATTATTCAGTTTATATCAATTTGATCACTATACTAATTTTGACAATTATACTACGTAATTATTTAAGTGGTTTCAATCAAGCCATCAACCGTTAAAACATAACGGAGAGGCCGACGTGGTTGTTAAATAGAACTAATATAATTATATATTTAGTCCCCGTTATTTACACAATTTATCAATTTAGTCTTAGTTTTAATATTATTTAATTCGCTAAATGAATTTAATATAATTTTAAATTTTTTAAATATAATTATATATATAATAAGTTAGTTAAATTTTTAATAAATATTAAAATTATTAATTAAGTTAAAAAATCGATTCAATGATTATATATGTGAAATTATAAAAATAAATTTGAAAATGAAAAATATATTAAATTTAGTTTGAAAATATAAAAATATTAAAACTATTTTTATTTTAAATCGTGCATTAATTATAATTTAAAATATATAAAAATGTTGTTAATTTTAATTTAATTATTAGATTTATTTAATTGAATTAGATATTTTTATGCATCATAAGTGTGTCATGTTTGAGTCCCCTTAAACTACATTTACTTTATTTTTCCTGACATTAACAACCATATAACACATATATTAAATTTTGTACTTCATATCACAAAACTATGCTTGTCTCAGTGGCAAACACATGCCACTTGCACTAGGGAATGTTGGTTTGAATCCGCCTAAGGCTGTTGAGGTTTTTATTTTTTTCTCCCATCAGGTGACACATGTCATCACCTAATTGGAGGAGAAAAATGAATTTATTAAATTAAATAAAAATAGTTAATATGTTTTAATAAGTTGGTGGCACGTGTCACCACCTAACTAAATAATTAATTTACTTTATTAAATTAAAATTAGGACCAAATTGATAAATTGTTTAAATAATGAAGACCAAATGTGTAATTATATCAGTTCTATTTAACAGCCACGTCAGCCTCTCCGTTATGTTTTAACGATTGGCGGCTTAATTGGAACCACTTAAATAATTACGTGGTATAATTGCCAAAATTAAATGTATAGTGGTCAAAATTGGCACCAACCTTATAATTAAGTGATAATTTGTCCAGTTTACCCAAAAATAATTACTATATTATATATATAAATAAAGATTTTCGGCGTAATTAGCACAACTAAAAGGGACATTTTTGTCTTTCAATAAGCTTGCACTGACAAAGATCGAAAGAGATGAAGATAGAGCGAAGTAGAGAGCAAGCAAGAGAGCTTCCTGCTTTCTCTCGTTCTCAAGTTGTCCCCCAAAAAAAAGTTATTAAAAAAGAAGGGAAAAAGTAGAAATGGGATTCGTGATAGGCAGCTCTTGCTATTTGCAAACTCCCATCTCCAACTCTCAACTACTGTTTTCTTCTTCTTCTTCTTCTTCTTCTTCCGTTTACTTTAACCTCAGAAATGCAGAGTCCAAGAGAAGGAGAAGCTTCAGGCCTCCAATGGCTTCTCTGTCCCATCAAGACCCAAACGACCACGTTTCCCGCAAGAGGAGGGCGGTTCTTCTTGTGGGTATTTCCATTCTTCCTTTCCTCCAACTCAGAGCCAATGCAATTGAAGTCTCCACATTAAGTAGGCCTCATTTCTTTTTAATCAAATTACAGTACTTGAATGCTAGGCAATGTTTGAATTTTCTTTTGAATTTTATGATTTGATTGTTTTCACATCTTTTAGATTGGTCACTTTATGAATAAATGTTAAAGATCAAGTTAAGATGAAATACTTTTTGTTATGTATGTTGCGAAATAAGATAAGTAGATGCAGTTTACTGATAAATTTTGTCCTGTCGTATCTTATCCTTAATACTCCCAAGCATTGAGAGTTTGGATATATAATGTTTTTGCTTCTAGGAGTGATGTTCTATTATAAT